>JARUHE010138761.1:0-14362 GCA_031471125.1 Archaeomysis grebnitzkii | reverse complement strand
AAAACAATAATTTAAATAATTAAAATACAATTTTTGTTGTATCCATAACTGTGCTCGGTCACAGCCTTAATTCATTTACGAATTTCCTCGTACTTGTTTTGATTTAAAATCATGTTTTTGTTGAACATGCATAGTGAAACTCTACATAGAAATAGTATTTGTGATGTCTGCAGTGGCATTCGATAATGACTTGAATGTTTTTGTATCATCTATACTCTATAAATTTAATTTTATGAATTGACATTTGGAAGTTAGGTGTACCAAGTAGTCCCTAAGGTGAATTTTTGATTAAATATTTCTCTCATTTGGGAACATGGAAAGTTTTTTAATTGATATGTTTTTCTTTCATTTTTGGTTTGGTTTCGAAGGTGAATTTTTAATTAAATTAAATGATGTACTCTCACTTTGTAAAATCATTTTTAGTTGACATTTCTGATATTGGGCACATAGCAACTTTTTGATTAAAATATTTTATTTTTATTGTTGGGGTATCCATCCTACGGATACCCTATTACAATTGACATGCGTGGGTCAATGAAGGTAAATGTTAAAAGTTTTTCATTTTTGATTTCACATGTTTTTTTTTATTGAACAATAAATTTGCTTAAAAATAAACACGTTTCTATAGAAGTTTTACCTAAAAATGATGGTTTTAATGAACTTTAAAAATAATTCCCTATTTTTTCACGAGGTGAAGAGAAACATTGAAAGTTTTTTTTATAAGATAAATTAATCTGTCATTTAGGTTTTTGTCTTCTACTGAAACCATTTAACTCTGGTTGATAGATGCCGTTTGTTTCATGGATTGCTAGTAGCTATTGAAATGTAAAATGTACTTTAGTAAGTTAATGTATATTTCAGGGTAAACGCATTGTAGGAGAGGACGGGATTGAATCTGTGAATGATATGTATCATGAGAACCAAATGCTGATGACTGAGGTGAACAACTTGAGAACCAGGGTGAAGGCGTTGCAAGAAACCATAGACGTCCTCACCGATAAAAACACAACACTTCTTGCCGAGAAAGCGACAGGAGAGTGGTTAAATGGTAAGGTTTGAGCTGTTTTATAGATCATTAATACAATCTCATTATGCTTTTCCAACTTAATGCTCTGAAGAAATGGTTTAAAAATCTACACTCACTTCATCTCATTTCCAAATAGCATTTTCAAAGAATTTAAATGAATGTTTTTATATAGGGTAAGCATACTAAACGTCGACAACGTGTTATATGTCGACCCCTTTATTTAAAAAAAAAACATATTATTTACTAATTATTTAATATTTTCAGCTAATAATTACCCTACATTAGCATTAAACCTTTAAGATTTTTGGTACCAAAGAACATTTAAATCAGCGAACTAATAACTGAGATATGATCAGTTGGATGACGTCGGTCGACTTGAAACCATTGTGCTTAAAGGATCGACGATTAGTAGTCTTACCCTACACCTTAAAATGAAGCTAATAGACATTATAATTGTTATCTAGCAGAGCCATACCATATTAGTTGTAAAATTTTGGTAAGGAAGTGAAAGTCTTTCCAACTTCCTAATGTTTTCGTTATAACCAGGTGACATGGATTCCGATTTAGCAACGGTTGTACAAAATTATCTGAAGGAGATTGAAGAATTGAGAGCAAAGCTACTTGAGAGTGAAAGTCAATGCCAACATCTACGGAAGCAACTAAATAACAAGACCAATGCTCCAAGATTGTCTTTAACGTCGATGCCAATATCGATGACAGGTATGACCTTTTTCATTCACTATCTATTAAGCTGTGTTCACAAAAAACAGTTTCTATAACTCACCTCTGATTGTTGTTGTTTTCAAAACTAACTTTACAGAAAAGTTCACTTAAATAAAAAGATCATAACATTGTACACTGGTTTTACTAGTTTTTTTTTGAGAAATAAGTATTTATTTATTAAACTGTACTTTTTATAAGTGAGTTAGTGCAGTCTGCCATTTTATCATTAAGTTCATGGTTAACCAAAGTTTTTATTTTATTGTTTAGGCGAAAGGCTTATTTAAAACAAATTAAAAAAAACTGGAGATTTAAGGTGGAATACTTCTCTAGAGATTATGTTTTATCTTCTTTCAGAACATATTTAAAAAAAAATTTCAATGTAAAATTGTGTTAAAATGTTTCACAAATTTACAAAATCTTGAATATGTAAACACAGTTTTCAATGCATAGCATTTACTCATGCTTGTTTTTTATAAATCTAGTTATGTTATTTTTTTAGCTGTATTTGTTTGTTATTATAACTGACGCTACTGTTATTTATTTTTGTTTTCCCAAAGATATAACAAATTTTTTGGATAATTTATAGTTAATGAAAATTATTTGATTCCACAGCTACTAACTTTCAATTTAAATATATACAAAAATTATCAATGTGCTTATTTTACTGTAGGGTCGGTTACTAATGACGTAGAAGACACAACTCAGACAATAGGTGAATTAATTGAAGAAGCAAAAAGAGATTTGAAAAACAACATAGAAGGAATAAATCGCAAGAAAAAACTTTTGGAAGACTTGGACGAGAATGAAGAACAAGAAGAAGACCTGGAAAATAATGACGAGAATGAGGAAGAGGAAAGTTCTGATGAAAGTGGAGAAGACAAAGGTGAACTAATTTGTGTTTTACTGAAACATACTTTATGAGAAAATGGTTGTAATAACGTTAACATTCTTTAAAGCTTGGAAATTCTCGAATATATTGTTTATTTCTTTTAAAAACAACATTGCTTTCATTTAGTATATTAAACTGTTTTTTGAATACAACTTTTTTAAAGTTAATTAGAATGTTAAGAATGTGAATGTTATTGTCCACACATTTTGTGTTATATATTGTTTATAGTTTTATGTTGATAAAAACTTTTTATAACATAAAATTAGCCACTTGTAAATGAGTAGGAAAATTTATTCATTAAGGATAATATTCATGTCGTCATTTTTTTATCTGGAAAATAAAGTAAAATTCTTACATTTAAGTAGAACTAATTCATCCAGTAGACTAAATTTATTATAACTTTTCAATTGCTCATTAGATGAGGATGAAGAATCAGAGGAGGAAATATCAGGTAGTAAAATATATTGCATGGTCAAACTTTTATTCTAGAAAGTTTGATTTATTTCAATTATTTTCTAGATTTATCACATTATGCCTTGTTGTTGTTTTCATTTACAGCTTTTTAAATTTTCACTTTATGTATGTAGTAAAAACGTGTTATATTCTGATATACTAATTGTCCTTGCAGTGCCTTAAATTTTATGTAGTTAGTTTAATTTATTTGTTTTGGGAGTTTAAAGTCATTTTATTGTAATTTTATTGGTGTGCTCTTTTAGCACAATTGTCATGTTTTTTATTGTGGAGTAAAAAATATTTTATTTAAATAATCCGAATAGTCAAACGGTTATTGTTTTGAACCCATAAACAAATGTGATTTTCCTTCTACTCTTATGAGTTTTAAAACCTCTATTATCACAAGGTTATGGAGTTTCATCACATTTTCTGTTTACATTTGAAATATTTTTTTCTAAAATGTTAAATAAGCTGTTTGTCTGTTTTTTTTTGTTAAATTTGAAAATTGTGTTTGTTACAAACATTTTTTATGGTTTAATCAAAAGTGAAACGAAATATTTAATGATTTTCAGATATAAATTCTGCTTATAAATTTTTTCAACAATTTAAATTTAATGAGATTTGTATGTAGAATGTAAACCTTCAGTACATTTCAGACACATTCATAAGTAACAAAAGTGCATTGCATGCACAAATACACACACACAAATATATGTTGAAATGGTTACAAATGTTAAAATAATAAATTAGCTTGTCATTGTTTTACAATTCATTGAAATAAGTATATAATATTTCCAATGTTTTATCTGTGACAATAAAATTTTGTTTTTTATTAACAGAAAACTACAATGAAGAGCTGGCAGAATTAACAAGCGAAATATCCATCAAGCAAAAGTTGATCGAGGGCTTGGAACAAAGCCAGAAAAGATTAGAGATAATGAGGTTGCAGTATGAGGAGAAACTCAGCCTTTTGATGAATAGAATCAGAGCAACACAAGATGAGAGAGACAAAGTAAATTTCACCTTTGAGAAAAGATTCTTTATTATTTTTTCAACCCTCAAAAATTTCTTATAAAAATATAGGCTTAGTTATTGGTTTTAATATATTACTAGGTGTTTTTATTGGATTTTTCACTTTTTATCTACATTTTTTCATCAAAATAACTTAGAAAATATTTTTAACAAAATTTTTTTTTCATATTTTGTTTTTATTTATGCATCAATGGATTGGAAATGAAGTACACATAAATAGTCTCTAAGAAGATTTTTTTCTAAAAGGATGTTTTCTCACCTTGTAACACCATTTTTGATTTGATATTTTTGGACTCCGAAAAAATTTTCAACAAACTTTTTTTTTTTTCTTTTTTTTTTTATTTATGCATCAATGGATTGGAAATGAGGTACATATGAAAAGTATCAAAGGTGATTTTTTCTAAAATGATGCATTCTCACTTTGTAACACCATTTTTGATTTGATATTTTTAGAGAATTTTTTTTTAACGTTACTGAATGAATCATCGCGAGACATTTGAACCGTCCGGTTCGTGGATTACTAGTTAAAGTGTAATATTGCAGTTCTACTTTTTCATTAATCATTCTCCTAAAATTGATTGAATACATTTAATAGCCATTGAAAACAAGTTAATGTAATACATTTAATAGACATTTGAATACAAGTTAATTTAATAGCCATTGAAAATAATTTAATTTTATACATTTAATAGCCATTAAAACTAAGTTAATTAAATATGTTTAATAACCATTGAAAACAAGTAAATTTAATACATTTAAAATAGTGAAAAGTATAGTATAATACATTTTAATAATGAAAAGTTTGTTCTTAATGAGATATTTTTTCAGCTGGAAAAAAAAGAACCAACTCTGATCAATTTGTGTGAAGATGAGCAATTATCACAAACTTTGTTTTTCAAACTAAAAGTGGGTGAAACGTCAATTGGGCAAAAGAAAGCAGACATCATCCTTCGAAATCTACCTAACCAATCGGTTTATTGGTTAGTTAATTTGTTTTATTAAGCTGTATTTAAAAAACGCAGCTTCAATAAATGACCTCTGATTGTTGAAAGAGATATTATTGCCACCCTGTTGTAATCTTGATTTGTACTTTCATTTGATGTTTTAAGAAATTTTTTATTTACGAGAAAACGATAATTGTTGATGTTGGAATTCTACACAGTATGTACTACTTTTTTAGAAAGTTGTATAAATGTTTTCGGATTTTTAATGAAAAGACATTTTTATGGCCTAGGATTTATAAACTGCTTTGTTATAAAACAAAATTGGGTGTTCTCAACAATATTCATTACTTTCCTGGTTAATGTTTTTGATTGAGCTCATTGTGAATTTATTTTGAAGTTCTACAACAAAGTTTGTTTAATAATAATTCATACATTACTAGTTGCTTTTTAGATGATTTTTCGTTTCCCATGTCATATCTCTTGTTAAAATCTTTTTGTACATTGTTTAGGCTTGATTAAGAATCTCATGAATTTAATTTATAAAATTAAATTATTTTGTTAATAAAGAATTAATTTACTTCGTTTCAGCATAATCACAAATGAAGTTGATAAGCTGACCATTAGTTCACAAAATGCCAATGATATTTACATTAACGGAGAACCTATATCTAAACCAACTGAAGTAAGTATTTTAGAATGGATATTACTTTGCAAAGGTGAAGTCAACGAAGTTGTGTTTATGGTGTGAATCCAAACTATTTAACATGGAGTTTATTTTTATTTTTTTTCTAACCATAACTATATATTTTTCTCTCTTTGATTATTTATGCTGAATACCCTCAGGGTGCAGCGCTGGGCATTGGCCCGTTTGTTTATAGAATCAATCAATCTCTTTGATTATTCATGTTAGGCAAATATTTGTACATCAATTATGTTTTCCATATACTTTCTTAAATATTGCAGTGGTTATTTGAAATATTAATTAAAGTTAATGAATAAAACAATTATTACAGTGGTCATATAATAACAAGTTAAAGTTATTGGGAAACATTTTGGTATGTAGTGATTTTATAATGAATAATTAATTAAGTTTTCCTTCCAAAGATTTTCCACAACGATAGAATGGCCATTGCTGCAATTTACCATTTTCGAGTTAGTTTCCCAACTGAAGAAAGATCAAATGATGATATGGAAAATGACAAAAAATATGATTTCTGCTTTGCAAGAGATGAACTACTGAAAGCACAAGAAAAAAGGTGTGTCCATGCTTTTTGTTTCTCATTAAATAATTCAATTTTAGCTTTATTCCAAGGAAAAAAAGGTGTCCTTATTTTTCTTTGTACGAGAAAAAAGTGTCCATATTTTTGGTTTTTCACTAAATAATTCAATGTTTAGCTTCAATCTAAAAAATGGGGTGTCTATATTTTTGTTTCCCATTTAAATAATTCAATGTTTAGCCTCAATTTAAAAAAGAAGTGTCAATATTTTTGTTTCCCATTTAAATAATTCAATGTTTAGCTTCAATTTAATGCTCATGGTTTGCTTAAAGTTATAGCATCGCTAAAAGAAGAATAGATATTCAACTCAAGAATTTTCAATGGCGATTTATTGCCCAAGAATTGCCAGATACTTCGACCAAAAAGATGCTAGATATCTTGATATAGTTATACTCACAATGTTTGTGATTAAAAAATAAAATGTTTTAGGGTATCAATCCTATGGATACCCTATTACAATTGACATTTGTGGGTCAGTCCGTTGTCGTCGTGGGCGTCGGTGTCTCGCGTTCATAATTTAGGTGAAGGTAAATGTTGAAGTTTTTCATTATTGGTTGCACAAGTGTTTATATTGAACAAAGTTTATAGAAAATAAAAAAATTTATATATTATATTTTCTTGAAAAAATTACGTTTTGTAGCTAAATTAACTTATAAAATATTTCACTGTTTTTAAAAGAGGTGAGGGTAAATGTTAAAGTTTTTCATTATTGGTTGCACAAGTTTTTATATTGAACAAAGTTTATAGATAATGAGCTGAATAATAACTTTGTTTAAATAAAAAAGAATCTATATATTAAATTTTCTTTAAAAATAATGTTTTATAGCTCAAATTAACTTTAAAATGTTTCTCAATTTTTATAAGAGGTGAAGGTAAATGTTATTTTTTTATAAATTTACAATTTTTTCTTGAATAATAACTTTGTTTGAAAAATAAACATGCTTCTATAGATTTTTTCCCTAAAAATTATGGCTTTAATGAACTTGAAAATATTTCGCTATTTTTATAAGAGGTGAAGACAAATGTTAGTTTTTTTATTTTATATTTTTTTTTATAAATTCAATTAATCTGTAATTTATGTTTTTGTCTTTTAATGAAACCATTTTTACCTCTGGTTGATGGATGCCCTATTATATCTAAATTTTTTCTTTATTAAATTATTTAATACTTATATTTTAAATGTTATTTGTTGTCTAAAACTTGTATATAATCACCTATAAACGTTTTATTTACAATATTGAATATATTTCATTACAAAATATTGTCTTGTTATTGATTTATAGGCTTACGAGACATAATTAGAGACTGCTTATATGGGTCCAAACTTATAGTATTAAATTGTCAATCTATGCCTCTTTAATCTTTGGTTATAGCTCAATATAATCTGTTAAAAAAGGCAAAACTCCATACAATATACTTTTTTCGAATTTAGCTGTATATGCCTCTGTAGCTAATTTGCTGTATAAAAATTGATGTTCTACTCACCATTACCCCTATCTCGATGTGAGATGACATAAGTTGTCCATGCAGCAGTATATCATACAAACACCAATATAACTACATTTAAACAAGCACGATCTTGTGTGGAAGAGGTTGACCTCTTAACGGACTAACCCGAGATATATTTTCTAACCAGTTATTGAATCAAACACAAACTATGTGGGCTTTTATAATTTATATTTGTAAAGGAACATAATACAACAGGAGTTCAATGAAATATTCTTTTTTTGTATAATTAATTGTTATTTTGAGTTTAAATCAACTTTAGTAAGATCTAAACATCATATATTTTCATTTAATTAAATAAAATAGATGCAGTTTGCCACGCAATGTACAAAAAAAAGTTTGTTAAGACCTTAAATGACTTGAAAGTATATAGTAGTGAGGACTTAAATGAACGTTTCTATGTTTCAAGAATTCGAGAAGAGCATGCTGAAGAAAAGGAAAAGTTATTCAAACAGTTGGACGAATATAATACACAAATCCAAACACTGGAAGATGACAAATATGCTCTTCTAAGCGAGTTGGTAAGTATTGCTTTTTAGGCTGTAAAAAGTCCAGCTTCTATAAACTACTATTGATTGTTGGAATGGAGGCGGAGGTGGATCTTTTCAGCACTTAGCAAATTTCGGATAATAAATATTTCTATTGTACACAAATGGCTTTATATATAATTCCAGAGGATTTTTTTTTATAAAATAATCAATATTTATTGAATTAATCGGTTTTCAAATTTCTGGCTAGACACCACTAGAAGATGTTTGGTAATTTTATCTAAGATCTAAGTGTTGAATATCGGCAATATAATTAAGAAACCAAGTTTTGGCTTCAAAAAAGGTTTTGTAAACCTTTTGTTTATCATATTAGTATTAAGCTTCACAATTAAATTCTTCATTTATCCTCAAACAAGATATGGATCTTGCTTCTTTGACATTGTTGATGTCCATATTTAACAGCTAACAAACTTTTCATTTCAATTTTAGATTGGAAAAGTTTCTGTAATTAACTTTTCATTTATGTTTTGAGTTTTAGCCAAGAAAGTTAATATTTTTCTAATAAAAAAACCCCGACTTGCTTAGCAGTGGTCCACACGAAGACAATTTCTCTCTTGTTATTGAATCATATTGCTTTTATGATTTAATATTATATAATGCATATGTGCTTCAACTAATGAAGCACTGCTTTCGATTAGCTTATTTACACTTTATTTGTGCTCTGACAAATGAAGTACTGCTTTGGATTGGTTCGTTTGTTTAATTAGATCCAAATTTCAGGATGAGGAAAGAAAGGTTGCTGTCGACTCTGAGATGGAACGTCTCAAGTTGATGGAAGAAAACCAATTTTTGGCGGAAATCCGAAATCAAAATTTTCTTGATGAGAAAGATGATTTTAGTGGTGACCAAACTATTTTGTCCCCGAATGATGATTTATTGAACAAGGTGAGAATTCGTTATTAAAGTTTTATTGAATTATCCAAGAAAGTTTTTATTTTAAGACATCTAACTTAAAATAATGATAATTCTTCGTGATTATTTGAATCTTTTTGGTCCTGTGTTTAAAAGTCTCAAGATGATTGTTAAATTCAATCGAAAGGATACACACATATATGGTTGTGAAAGTATGTATTTTCATATTCTGATTAAATTGTAAATATTAAGTGTTAGACTTACTTTGAAAATCGTATTGCTGAATGGAATTTGATTACCCAACAGTGTATAAACTTTCTAATAAATAAAGAAAAAACTTATGTTCACAGAAAAATTATAAATATATTGTTCATCTTTTTATTTGGAATGACCATTTTTCAGATTGAAGATATATTCAACGAGTCACTTCACATTGCAAGCAATAATAGAAGAGATAGTTATGATGTGGAAGCAAAAATAAATTTCATGGTAACTGAAGCAAATCACATCTTTAAAGCATTAAAGAAGCCCTATGTGAGTTATCTTTTTCTCTCTTTGGAATGTTTTAAAGAATTGAAGTTCATTATGAATTTTTTTCCTCATTTTTTTACCCAATTTATAAATCGGAATTGGTTAAAAAAATGAGGAAAAAAAATTCATAAATTTATTAATGTATCACATGATAATAACCTAAGATGGACTGTTATAATATTACGTTTATTTAAATTTCCAATGGAATATATGCCTAGCAATTTAACCAAAGTAAAAGTATTTTATGTTTGTTTAATTTTTGCAAATCTTTATTTCGAAAGGTGGCAAAGAAAGTGAATCAACTGTCAAATGGAATTATTGAGCCAAAGATTGTAATAAATGATACTCAACATCACTTTGCAGCCAAAGTTGGCTTCTCCCAATTCCAAGATATTCTCAGTCTGCTTCGAGATATTGCACAGGTAATTCTATCATTTTTGTTAAGTTCACTATTTAGTAATAATTTTGATTACTCACTCGTCACCCACAGCTTCCGCTCTCAAAAGGAGATTAATAGGGATAAAAATACCCAGCCGTTCCAATCAGATGCTTCCAGAGATCCAAAAATTAGTGGATTGACTGGAGTGGGCTCTGCTGGGGAAAATTAGGACAGAAAATGATTAGTCTATGCCATTGAAAAATGTCAAGTTACAAAACTAAATCACAATTATAAATTTACAACTTGTTTACAATTGGTAAAGTATATTCCATTCTTACTAATCATCTATTACTTTGTGCTTATATCTTGCTTACAACCGATAAGCAAAATTACTACAAACAAATTCTTCCCACATAGACAAGATCTTCAATAATGGATTCAAAGCGTTATATACAAAAGAAATGCAATAGTTGTATTGTTTAATATAACAATTCTTTTTTATTTCAGGGTGAGCAAAGCAATGAAAATTCTCTCGAGACATTACTGAAGTGGGAAAGAGAAGAAGAAATCAGCTCAGTCTCGTTCATTGCCGATAAAATAAGGTCTACCAGCCGAATGTCTTTGAATGGCTCATTCAACAAATCACCCAGTCTCCTTAACACTTCATTGAGACAAAGCTTGGTGAATAGAAGGAACAGCCTTTTGATGTCACGAAACATAAACAAACCAAATTCTTCATCTAGTCAAAGCGATTCTGCTATTGTGGCTAGTGCACTTCGTGTATCTTTGTCCAATCAGAGTCCCTTAAATGTCTCTGCCTTACACACTGTAAATGCAATGATGTCTTTGAGTGAAGTGTATGTGAAGGCAAAAGAGCTGGCAGAACTTCTCAAAGAATCTTGTCTTGCCTCTTCTGAAGATGAGATAACTAACAGCATAACAAATTTAGTTGTAATTATTCAAAAATGTAATCTTTGGTTGTCTTTAATTTCAAGCCAAGAAGTTCATTACGATCACAATGCTGCCTTGGAAGTTCAAGATGACTTGAAAAAACAAATTCCAACCCTGAATAGAATCACAATCAAAATTTTACAGTGCATAGAGAAAAATCTAGATGGTCTGATTGTGAATGAAATTTCCTCATTGGTTGCAGCCTTAGAGTCTCTACTTACCCTTGTCACATCATTTGAAGTTTGTACTTGCCTTCCTATTCAAGATCCAAGTTTTTATTGCCAAAACAATATTCTTGAATTTTTCTTGAACGGTCTTAACCAGGGTTATTTACGTCAAATAAAAAGTGCCCAAAAGTCTGCAGAAACTAGTGTTAATGATTGTATTGGTTGTATTAAAGATGATAAATTGTACAATTATGAAGCTAATTTTTTGAATATTTTGCAAAATTGTTTGAAAAGAGTTTCAAAATTCTTAGAAATGTTATCTAAAACAAACACTTCCATCACTTCATTAAATAAAAACCAAAATAAAATAGTCAATAGTTCTGTTCAGAAATGGATATCAAATGTACAGGCTAATTCCAAGAACATTCAATTGATAAAAACATCTTTGGTTCATGTTTGTGACCAACTAATAAACTTAAAACAAGGTAAGATTTTAGTTATTTTGCAAAACAAAGTTTTCTTTATGTGGTGGCTTTGCTGATGTATACATAGTTTTTATATTTTTACAGTACAAAGCTCAAATTCCTGTCCTATGCTATTTAAGGATTATGTTTTTTTTTCAGATAAACTAGATTATTCTCACCTTTTCAACAAAGTGAATAATTTGCATACGAGTGTCCTGGAGATTGTTTCAACTCTTGGGAAAACAAAGAATTGCCTTAATATGGATCCTTTAAGAAAAATGGATAAATATGCTTATATTCAAGAAGAAGCCATCAACAGTATTCAATCATTACAAGTTGTCATTTCAGAGTGTATAAATGATGAAAATAATTCTAGTGTTCTCAAACAAATAATTATGAGGAAAAATAAATACCTCAAACACTAATTTACATTTGATTTAAATTTAGATGTATTTTCTTTTCATATAATGTATTTATTAATCCATTTTATTATTTTTTTAAATAATAAATTAATCTTTTGTCGAATTAAACTTGATTGCTAATAATATTTTAATATATAAATTTGCAATAACGCCTCATGAATTAAATCTATCATTCAAAATATTACCACTTATGTTTTTAGAAATATTCAGTTCTTATTATTATATTTTTTATGTTGCTAATAAAATATGATAAAACCACAATCGAAAATGACTTATTTCCTATAAAATATTTGTCGCTGGTCAAGTCTGTTACCATATGCATATCTCACCCATAGAGATATTGTGTTAGTGAAGATATTTTTGTCAAGCGTGCATAGCGAAGCTCTACATAGGAGTAGCAATTCCGGTGTCCTCCTCGTCGGCGTTAGACAATGCCTTGAATGCTTATATATCATCTATACTATTATTTCTTTTCATATAGGCTTGGTTATTGGTTTTAATATATTACTAGGTGTTTTTATTTGATTTTATCACTTTATATCTACATTTTTTCATAACATAAACTTAGCAAAAATTTTCAACAAATTTTTTTTCTTATTTTGTTTTTATTTATGCATGAATATATTGGAAAGTACACATGAAAAGTATCTAAGGTGAATTTTTGGTAAAATGATGTTTTCTCGAACGCTGCCTGGAGATTAATGCTGCATAAGCAAATCTCACTGGCGCCGGGTCGAGTCCACTCTAAGGCTATTTCATTGGGATTTGAACGTGGCTGTATTCCTTTAAGATCTCATATGCTAAGTTTACCCCGGCTTGGAGAACGAGCCATATGTCGGCTGTATATCTTTAGGGTACACATCACTTGATGTGGGTAGTAATATTAAGGTTGATATGTGAAGCGGGACAGAGATCGGGTAAGTTCAATTAGACCATATATATAAAAGCCCCAAACATTATTATTATTATTATTAAAAACTTCAACAATATAAACACAAGTACGCTTTCATAGACGTGTTTTTATGCTTCTAAGGTCCTGAAATCTCTGATTTATTATACAGTGATAGGCATCTTAATCTGTACTTGCATGAATGATAGATATTCTCTAAAATTAAAACTAAGTCTTATCAAAATACATCTAATCGAACATTTGAATTAGGTTGTAATAATGAGTTAAAATGAATGTTTCGTTATAACAATAATGTATCTGAATCAGTAGGCTGTTATACGAAATAAAAATTTTGGAGCTGAAAATTTTTTTTTATTAAAAGGTTCCGTTATTTTTTTACATAATTTTTATATGTTTTTATAGCCATGATTATTGAATACATATTGCTGATGCATAAAAATAAAAAACGTTATCTCGACAATTTTTTTTTTACAAATTTTTAATTTATTGTAATAAATGAATTTTATGAAACTTTTTGTCTTGTGTATTTTTATAGGTTAGAAAAAACAATTCTTTCTATTTTAAACCTAACATAAATCTCAATGAGTTTACGATGAGCTAACTTTTTTATTTAAAGCAAATGACTTTTTTAGTTGAAATTAAAAAGTACTTAACACCTTAACCGTTTCTTGTAACACCGGTGATACATAAGTATAATAGTTTACTCCATCTTATGTAACATCAGTGTTAGCAATGCTTAAGTTCATTTTTTCGTAATATGTAATATCAGAGTTTTAAGAACTTTAGACCTTATAAATTTAGGGCCGTTGTAGACCAATGTTATACAATTTTTTTAAATCAAGAAAAGTTGATTCAATGAGAATCATATGACATTGTGTCAATGTGATTTAAAAATATTTTAAATTAAATAAAATTTAATCGAGAACATTATAAGTCCAACAGCATTGAATCTGTGTAGAGAAAAAAAAATTCTTCCATTTTGAAAAACTTAAACACGATTGAAGCAAATTATAAAATTAAAAAATGTTGCGGTACGTGAGACCTGCATTTTCCTTTCGGTGGACGACATTTCTTAGATATTTCAAAATTTACCCAATTCCTTTTTACTAGTAATGACAAGTCATTTTAATATTAATACATACATACATATATATAGGTTATATATATGTACACACACACACACACATACAAATACACATACACATACACATACACGCACACATACATACACACACACACACACATACACACACACACACACACACACACATACACACACACACACAC
>JARUHE010138760.1:0-23710 GCA_031471125.1 Archaeomysis grebnitzkii | reverse complement strand
CTTTGTCGAAATTCATTCCACCGAAATATCATTTCATCGAATTGCTTCCTCCGAAATGTCATTTTGTCGAAATATCACACGCACGCACGCACGCACATACACACATATTCTCGCTTATGTTCTTGTTCAATGTATTTGGTTGCAAATTTTTGTTTCTTTACAATTGGTAGGTGCTCTTGTTCTAGGTAAACACTAGTTTAGTATTTTTTTCGTTTAAGTTTTATTTTTTACCTTCACAAAATCATTTGCAAGCTTGATATCCCTAACCGCAAGGTATAAATTTGCAATGTTGTTCGAAATAAATCGAAATGTAGAGTTTAAAGGAAAACAAATGTTGGTTTCGAATCCCTAATTGTTGCAATTGAAGCCATTTTGAGTGTTGTGGGTCGTGTGATTTCCTCCACATTTGCATTGTGTGAGGTAAGGTCAAAGGGCGTTGCCTCAATCATCTTCATTTTGTATTTGATTTCACTAAACTTGTATTAAGTATTTATTTTTTTTTCATAGATGTAAAATTTTGAAACTTTTTTGAAGTAATCTTCCACACCTTTAAAGTTCTATCGGCACGTTCTAGGATTAGGTCTTGTTTATTACTTTACTAAACCGTACTTACGTTACAAGAACTGGTCATGAACGCATGTGATGATTAAGAAAACATCTAATCATCTGTCGAACATACATGAGAAGACCATTAAGGTGGTCTTTAATAAATAGATTGTTTACGCGTGCACTAATGTTTAATCTTTCTACATTTTTTCAATTGTGGCTGTGCAAAGATTTTTCATTTCAATGCTATGTATAGACAAAAAGCAATTCGCTTTCTTTGCACAGTAATGCAGCAAAACTTTGACTAGATGTAATACTTTCTCAGGACTGCATACGGGCAACAAATTATGAGGTCGAACTGGCCGCTGTTTGGGTAAAGTGTGTGCCCAATGCGAAGTTCGTTTGTCCTTAAGCACTGACAATTATTCATTGTTGCAATTTAATAATAATAATAATAATCTCGATTCTGATCACTCTATTTATAGACGAAGACTGAGGTGGTTGAGGTAGTGGCTTCTTCGTTCTGTTATGGCTTATTTGGTGCTCTTATGGTTGATGCGAAATAATTATTTATAAATGGGCTTAGTTTTGTAACTAATTTATGTGATTAATGTAAACTATTTGGATGGCCTTATGATGGAAGTATTTTAATTAAAGTGGACAGTTCTAATTAATTTACTCAGCACTGGTCTTTATCCTTGTTTTTATTTATTTTGTGGAGGAATATTCATTCATATTCTAACTTTTGTTCTGATTAATTTGTGGCTTTATAGTCATTTGAAATTGTGCACCCCTTATCTTTCAAGAGTGAAGGGAAAAATAATAAATAATGAATAACCTTCAAAAGTAAACTTTAATCATTGCTTTCTTTTAAAATTTAAACCTATTAAAATTATTCCAAGAGGTAAAGATAAAAGAGGCTTGCATAAGATTACATTATTTTTTTCATTCAAATGATAGTTTGGGTTTAGGTGGTGACATCTTGTAGAATGTTTTTATGTATCTACAAGATATTATGAAAATTCTGTTCCTATCAATATACAATCACACTAAATCAGGATTTATATTTCTATTACTATTTTTAAATAAAAATTTGTATAATTTATCCAATAAAATAACTTTTGACAGTTCCATATTCTTTCATTTGCAGTTTTTCTATTTTAAGTGTATTAATTTACTCCTTGAAATTATTACATTTCGTATTTAAAAAAAACAAATATTTGTATGCACATGTTATTGAATAATGTCCATTGGCCAATGGCTATTTTCGCATGGCGTCAATAACATTAATTATTTGAACGAGTTTGAAATAATGCTGTAAATGTGTGAATGCCAATGTTGTCTCTAGAGCTGGGTATGCAATGGCGAATAAAGAAATCCATTGAAAGGTTGTTGATTAAAAGTAAGGAATTAAAAGCGAAACAATCGATCATTATTACATCAAGTGTAGCCACTCTTGAGTCATGAGTTCATTTAATTTATGTTGATTTACTTTTGTTTTTTATACAATTAATGTGGATTCACTTTTGTTTTTATTCAATTGATGTAGATTGACTTTTTTATTCAATTGATGTCGATTCACTTTTATTTTTATTAAATTGATGTAGATTGACTTTTTTATTCAATTGATGTCGATTCACTTTTATTTTTTATTCAATTGATATCTATTCACTTTTATTTTTATTCAATTGATGTCCATTTACATTTATTTTTATTCAATTGATGTCGATTCACTTTTATTTTTTATTCAATTGATGTCGATTCACTTTTATTTTTATTCAATTGAGGTCGATTCACTTTTAATTTTTTATTCAATTCTTTCAGTTGTCAAACTAAGTTCCTTTATTTTCAAACATTTTAAAATTGATGGGTTTTCGTTAAAAAATATACTGTACTGTAGTTTGGCTATTGTTGTTTTCTTCAAAAATGGTTGAACATACAATGAATACTAAAACAAGACAATACAAATCATATTGACAATTATTTGTTACAAAACATATGTCGTCTTAGTTTAATTATTGGTGTTTTTGTTCCTGTGTTTGGATGCAACAACTAAATCAACTAAATCAACAGAATGTCCACTGAACAACAACGAAATCAACAAATGTCCACTGAACAACAACCAAAAGAAAGGAAATGTGAACGTGTGACATGATTGAATTTGTTCTCTTATCATTCCCTTCCACTCTATGTGCATAGGATTATCTTACCCTTTGCCCCGACCTCTCGCAATCTAGGCCAGTGACAATGCATTTGTTTCTACATTTTATATTTTTGTATATCTATGTCGTGTCTTTGTTTATTTTCACTCCAATATTTGTTTTGCGTTTGCTCTCACACGAACACAACACACATGACCTTAATAAATAAATAAAGCATGACACGCTTCTTAAATACAATGAATAAAGAACTGTTCAAGATTAAAGATACATTCGCGTTATGCATACGTCAAAGCATATGAAAAATTACAATTTCCTTCCGAGATTCTCGGTAGGAAATTATAATTATTCATATGCTTTGACGTATGCATAATGCTAATGTATCTTTACTATCGAATTGTTCTTTATCCTTTGTATGACCTTAATTTAATGAAGTGTTTGGGGTAATGCCATTCAACGAGTTATATGTGGAGAGAGATTAAAGAAACGAGTAACATCGAACCATACCTAACAATTAATTGATGTATGCTAAACCTAGATGGTGAAAGGAGAGCTGCATTTCTCTTTTTGATTTATTTTACTTTCTTAATTTAACAAAATAAATTGAACATTTACGTTCTTGCCTAATTAGATTTACATAATCAACTTAATTGTTTTTTTTTGCATTTGAATCAATGCTTATTTTTAATTGAAATTTTATTCAAATTTATTTACTATCTACTATTTAAACTTGGTAACATTGAGTAAAGTTTTGCACTACAAAAAGAAAATTTAAGATACTATCTATAGAAGTTGAAATTTGACTCTATTTAATAATTTTTTAACCTAAATGCACAAAACCTTTACTAAGAAAATATTTTTAATATGTTCATATAACTATTTTTCTTTCTTTTAGCAATTGCGATCAGGCGACATAGATTTACAATTGAAAATAAATAAATAAACGTTTAAGTAGGAAGTACACATTTGAATAGATGTGGTTTTACTATGTTTACATGTTGATGGAAGGTGATTTGATGTGTGTATTTGTTTAAATAACAAAAGATTGTTTAATTTTTATTGTAATAAAAAAATTCCCAGAGTAAATTAAGTCTGTATATTTCTCATAAGCGATAGGTTTCTCATGATTCGGACTAGGTTTATAATTATTTTCACCGTGAAAACTGAATCGCTTTTATTTTTTTCATGAACACTGAATCGAAATTGTTTATGTTGAACGTAAATATAAAATATTTGATTATTTCACTACTTGAGTCGATATTCTCCACGACTTCCTTCGTGCGTCTCAACAAAATCGTCAGTTAGTGCAATGAGAAACCCGAAAGTGGAAAAGCGAGGTTAAAATTTGAAGGGCAAACCAACATTGGTGTAGGGTGATCCTCAACATTCGCCCGAGAACACCATCTGGTTCAATTCTTTCGTCCTTAATTAATCAGTTTTGATTTTTCATTTTCATTCTGTGTTTCTTCGAATTTATGAAAGAAGTGTATATATGTTCTGTTGGTTTTATTATAGAAAATGTATGTCTTTTTAATTAATATGGTTGTATATTGTATTTTTATATATGTTCTTTAGATTTTATTATACAAAACGTATGTATTTTTAATTAATATTGTTGTGTATTGTATTTTTAAATATGTTCTGTAGGTTTTATTATAAAAATTGAATGTCTTTTTAATTAATATTGTTGTATATTGTATTTTTATATATGTTCTGTAGGTTTTATTATACAAAACGTATGTTTTTTAATTAATATTGTTGTATATTGTATTTTTATATATGTTCTTTAGATTTCATTATACAAAACGTATGTTTTTTTAATTAATATTGTTGTGTATTGTATTTTTATATATGTTCTGTAGGTTTTATTATACAAAACGTATGTCTTTTTAATTAATATTGTTGTGTATTGTATTTTTATCTATGTTCTGTAGGTTTTATTATACAAAACTTATATTTTTTTAATTAGTATTGTTATGTATTGTATTTTTATTTATGTTCTGTAGGTTTTGTTATACAACACATGTCTTTTAAACTAATATTATTGTTATATATTGTATTTTTATTTATGTTCTGTAGATTTGATTATATAAAACATGTCTTTTAAACTAATATTATTATTATGTTTTGTATTTTTATTTATGTTCTGTAGATTTTATTATAGAAAACATGTTTTTTAAACGAATATTATTGTTATGTATTGTATTTTTATTTATGTTCTGTAGATTTTATTATAGAAAACATGTTTTTTAAACGAATGTTATTGTTATGTATTGTATTTTTATTTATGTTCTGTAGATTTTATTATATAAAATATGTTTTTAAACTAATATTATTGTTATGTATTGTATTTTTATTTTATTTATGTTCTGTAGATTTTATTATATAAAACATGTTTTTAAACTAATATTATTGTTATGTATTGTATTTTTATTTATGTTCTGTAGATTTTTAGCGGAGACCTAAGGCATGGTTCTATGAATCACTCTTGATTGTTTTTTGAGCTGTTAGGGATTTTTTTAAAAATAGACTATTTTTTTGTGAACTACATAAGTTCAGAATGTACATATATTTGTATTATGAATGTGTATACCAATATAGAACACACTCGCACCGAGTGTTAATACTTTTATACATGAACAACGAATACCTTAATATTACTATTAAAAACAGTCCTTTTATGTAAAGCGTTACAGATAAATTTTGATGGTAATTAGTTCTTTACTTCATATGTCACAGATTTTGTTTAGTCTCATAATAATGCTTTGAACAGGCAAAGCTTAGGACGTTTTTTGCATGAAGTCATAAATAAATATTACTAAATAAATAATTATAAATAATATAATATAATTATAATAAATTATAAATAATTATTATGCCTCCTTATAAAGTACATTTTCATACGCCTGCCTTCTAATTTTATTTTGAAATATATTTTCTATAAAGATAAACAAAGTTTAAAGAAAATATTCGCTGTATGAATCTCGACATTTTATTTTGCTTTTTCTGGTAAACAGTGATGAATTTATCCAATCATTGGGACGACTTTGCGCGTTTTGTGAAACAGTGTTTCGAAATAAATGTTGAACAGCAATACTTAATAAATAATTAAAACAATGTTTTGTTTACGAGTTTATAAATAAACAAATAAAATGATTATTTTTTTGAAAAGTGAATTGTATCTGATTTAATGTAACTTCAAGGGATTATAAAATTTAATAAATAATTTTATTTAATAATTATTATATTTGTACGATTATAAATAAAAGATTAAATTATCATGGTATATTTTATATTTACTATAATTAAACAATATGCAGATTATTAAACTGTGTTTGAAAAATCAGCTTCTTTACGTGACCTCTAATTGTTGTTGTTTGTGGCCTCTACCAAAATTTTGAACTTTTTTCAAAATAATAAAAGATATTAATTTTACAGAAAAGTTTGTTTAAATGAAAATGAAGAACATGACATTCTACACTACTAACGATTTTTTTTATTAAATCAACATTTACTTATTAAATCCGACATTTAATTAACAACTTGAAATTCATGGTTAACCAAGACTTTATTTGAAGGTTTAGAGAAAAGTTTATTTAAAACAAATGAAAGAACAAGAGATTCTAAAGTAGAATACCTGAAGGACTTTTTTGCTTAAATATTATACTTTTTAAATAATAGACATTTTAGGAGTTTTTAGACTTGGCCAATTTATCATCAAATTCATGATTAACCAATTTTTTATGAATGTTTAGAGATATTCTTATTATGAATAAATGAAAGAGAAGGGTTAATATAATAATATAAAGAATTGTATTTAAAAAAAAAAATTTATGAAGGATTTAAACATACCAACACAACTTTTAATGCGTAGCATTTACTCGTGCTTCTTAATCTTTATATAAATGTAAAAGCTGAAGCTACATTTGTGTGGAGTTATAAAGGCCTATCCAGGTAAAAAGGTAGACAAAAACACTTCTCTAATTTATTTTCCTTGAATTTGTTAATAATCTTAATAGGGTAATAGTTTATCCCATTTCACACCAAGCAAATGGGCGGCTAGGCCTATATTGTAAAAATGAATACATGTAGTTTAGGCCTAAATTCGTCTAGATCGTTATTGTTTTCATTGAAGTTTTGGCCTTTTCCTTTCCATGTCAAGTTGAAATATTTTCATGTTTTAACTCCTAACATGTTCAAATAATTAACATGTAAGAAAGGATAAATATTATTGTGACAAATATTTGAAAGAGTTATAATTTCTGGATTATTTTATAGGTTGAATCTTTTCCTGCCACCCCTTCCCCCCACATGGGTTTTTTGAGCGCATGCGCCGATGAGGCTTTTTTCCTCACCTTTCAACCATTTAGTTTTGATTAAATTGCAACGATCGTCATTTCTCTTCCTTGATTCACGTCTCTGTTGCAATTTGCTAGATTTTTTATATCTTGGATGCCAAGTGCCTCGTTTAAGTAAATAATGACCAAATGTGTTGGGGTTCTTGCTGTTTTTAGATTAAATTGTGTTTTTATAATTATAATTATATTGTATGTCTCGGTGTATTGCTTTAAACTTTTATAAGTTTATTTTGTATTTGTAAATATGAAAGTAGCGAATCTGCTTAAGGTTTGCTAATAAATAAAGATTACTTTTGAGGTTTCTCTAGTGAATAACCATGGTGATTGATTGGAAGGTTAAATAGTGTTCGATGGGTAATCAAAATAAGAAATAACCAGCAAAAGATTGTTGACGCGGTTAATGATATTTAGGATATAAGTATTCTGTAACTTATGTTTAACATAACTAAAAAAACTTGAATGAAATAAATATTAGGGTAGAACTTAATAATATACTTTCAACAATCTACCTAAAAAATTCAATAAACCTTTTCTTACTATTACATTAACAATATGTTTCAAAGAATAAACGTTTTTATTTAAATATGTGTTCAGTTAAATATTTTTTGTTAGTGTGCTTGAATTTGAACTTCACATACAAATTACTAGACTTGGTTAATCAATTCTTGATTCATCTTTGTAACTCCAGATGAATTATTTTTCATAATTTAAATTGTGACATACGTTACTCAATTGAGAAGAAAGAATTACATTGTAGCAAAACATCATAATTCTTAATTGTTTTAATTAAAACAATTTCCTGTAACAATTATCCAATTAAATCACCAGAGAGGTGGTCCCATCAATTTAATCTTACTTTTCACCAATGGTAAAGTAAGTAATAAATAATATTACAACATCCATGGTTCCTAAATATATGTTATTATTTGAGTGAAAGATTTAGAAAAATACATTTTATATTCAATCTCAGTTTAGTGTTTAACTTTTTAAATTAGTATAATTCAACATGTTAATTCATTATTACATTCAATTATAATCAAATGAATGTGAAATAACAGTGCAATAGTTGTCATACAAAAGGATCAGACTTAACCCTAACATAAAAAGAATATTCAAATGTTTGGTGTCACAATTAAATAGCTTGAAAATCCCTTCCTGGGTACTTCATTATATCGAGGCTAGTTTTGTTTTTGGTTACAGAGGCAGTGTTACAAGTGGAAAGACTGACCAGGTGCAAACCTTGTCCAGTCTGATTAATAAAACAGTTTGCGTAAGATTTTTATGAATATATTATTAGCCACATTAAGTTCTTAATATTTACAATATATTGTATGTCAAGAAAATATTAAATGTGGAACTCATAATATATTGTATGCTGAGAAAATATTAATATAAAAATATTGTATGGGCAACTCACAAAATATTGTATGGCAACTCACAAAATATTGTATGGCAACTCACAAAATATTGTATGGCAACTCACAATGTAGTTTGAAGGAGAGAATGAATGGTGAGTTTCTCCTCACGAACATTGAACCGAGTTTAAATGCTGGACTTTTGTTTGGCATAAAAATGCAAGAAACCTGTTTGGGTTTTGTTGTATGGGCCAAAGTTTTGTTGTATGGGCCAAAGTTGTCCATATTTCATCCATAGTATGACCGAATGGCCAGAACTACATGGCGGTGGCTTTCCGATTGAGTCTTTCAGTTTATTCATGTCCTTTTGGTTGTGGTTCGTGGTTGATATGTCGTTGGGATTAACATTAATGCTTCATGTGGAATATTAACTACTTCGGTGTTTCTCTTTTATGATGGTAGATAAGATCATTTTATCTATTGATTCAAAGTCTTTACTCTCTATGCAATGAATGAACCAAGTTAAAGTAATCAATTCTAGAGATTGTGGATAGTAAAGATTGATTTTTTCATTTGCTAGTGTGCGTGCGCGTGTCTTGATAAATACTTCCTTTCTTTCTTTCATACTTCCGTTGTTTTGTTTCAAGTGATGAATCAGAAATATTTTATTGCGTAGTTGAATCTGATTACGAAAGTAGACGTAAACAAACATGTTGATTAATTGGAAAAGTTTATGCAAATAAATATTTGAAAGTATAAACAAGAAACATCTCAAATTTACTCGTACATGTATTCGATGGCTTATACATCGACTTTTCACCTCTCTTTTAATGTGATTTCTGTCCTATAAATAATAATGAGTTACATAATTTTTAATAATAATAATAATGAGTTACATACTTTTTTATAGCTTTAAAAATATTTATTTGTTATGTCGTAAGAAATCTAAGTGAACCAAGATTTTAAACACAGTCTAGACCGACTCTGTTTCCTCCTTTCGATAATCCTTTTCATCCCTCACAACTCACAAACATTTCTCTTCGCATTCTACTCACTTAACGGCCTTGTGTTTGTTTGTTGTGATGATGTAAGGATTTAACCCGTTATTATATGACAATGTCTTGAAGTAAGAACTAAAATATCATTGAACATCGTTGGAAACAATCCTTATTGTACTGTATAGCTAATTAATGTTGTATCCGTTATGCTTTAGTTGGTTAGATTGTGAATTGTTGGGGTCCAAGACAAATGAGAAATTTTGTAAAATTAATCCTCATTTAGTAGAAATTAAAAAAATATTTTCTTGAAACAAAATATCTAGAATTATATTTATCATAATGACATATAAGAATACGTTTTTATTTAATTCGTGAATAAATTTGTTGTAATCATCTTTAGACATATAATTAAGTACGATCAGACTTTCATCGCATCATATATTGAAAATATAAAATTTTTAGTGAGACCCACATAACCTAGCCTAGCACATACACACATACATACATATATACATATATACATACATACATACATACATATATACATATATACATACATACATACATACATACATACATACATACATACATACATACATACATACATACATACATACATACATACAAGCATAACATAGCATACATAACATACATAACATAATATAACCTAACATAACATAACATGCATACATATACAAAATACATTGTTCATTTCCAATTTATTAAATCTTTTAATTTTGTCTTTCTGTTTTCCAGGTATGTAAATTTTAATCTTCTGTTGTTGAAATGACATTACACAGTAAGTAAAATAATTTCAAAGTGATTTGTTCGTTTGAATGTAACATTATTTTATATTAATTGGATTTAACTTTAGAAACAGTTGTTCAGTTATTCAAACTTTTGATTGTTCAATTAATTAAACTTTTGATAAAAATGAGTTTGTATTTTAGTTTGAGTTATAACTTATGAAGGGAAATAAATTGCAGTTGTTGTGTAACTCCGAAATCTTTACCAACATAATTATAATTTGTTCGATTTGATGTAAATAACAAGATTCAAGCATTGCTTTTAACGTTGAAATAAAGTATAATTCATAAATAAAATAAATACAAATTTTAAACTGAAAAGCGTTGAAGTTTTTTGTCTTCGATTTCTTTGTGATAAAAATAATCTAACTTGAATCGCTTAGTGCAATTCCTGAGATTAATTACATCGATATTTCATTCAATAATTTTTTTTCGCTCGTTCAATCACCGGATTGGTTGGAATGTCAAGGCCGCCAACGGCATTTAAAAGCACTTGAGAGATGGTGGCCGAGTGGGTGCGAACGCTGCATCAGCAAATCTCATTGGCACCGGTTCGAGTCCGCTCTAAGGCTTTCATTAGTATTTATTATTTATAATTATTGTTGAGGTAGACATGCATGTGAAAAAATTGTTCCAATCTGAACGAGGTTCATTAAGATTGATGTATAATGGTCATAAGGCTAATTTGCTGAAATGATGATCATCATTATTATTATAAGGTTTGCAAAAATTGGACAAAGATCACTGCAAATGGATACATTGTTTAATAATAATAATAACCTCGTTAAAAATTACTTGTTAGTCACATTAGTGATGGAAGTAGAAACGATGCATCGACTAGACTGTACTCAAATTTCTGCAATGACTTACTTGATACGAAAATAATCCATGAAGCTAATTTAGCTGAGTGGTCACAACATAATATTCAGTTTGGTCAGATGAGTTCCTTTTAAGTTATTTTAAACATTGTATTCTAACTCAATGTTATTTAATGTACTGTTAATGTTAATCTAAACATGATATTTAATGAATTGTTAATGTTAATAAAAAAATATTATTGAATGTATTGTTAATGTTAATCTAAACATGTTATTTAATGTATTGTTAATGTTAATCTAAAAATATTATTGAATGTATTGTTAATGTTAATTTAAAAATGTTATTTAATGTATTGTTAATGTTAATCTAAAAATGTTATTTAATGTATTGTTAATATTAATCTAAACATGTTATTTAATGAATTGTTAATGTTAATCTAAACATGTTATTTAATATATTGTTAATGTTAATCTAAACATGTTATTTAATGAATTGTTAATGTTAATCTAAAAATGTTATTTAATATATTGTTAATGTTAATCTAAACATGTTATTTAATGAATTGTTAATGTTAATTTAAAAATGTTATTTAAACATTATATTCTAACTGTAATGTTAATCTAACCAGCTGGTTGGAGGAAGAAAGATGATAATTAAGAGAACTCTTCCACCAAGTGTGGGAACAAATCTCTCTCCTCGTCCAGTGAATCACTTTTAATTATTCAAAACCTTTTGTTTTGTCGAATTTATTCAATGGTTGATTTAAAATATTTTTGACGGTGCTTAAATGTAATTATTAATTAGAGTTTCTTCTGTTTTTGTCATTAAAGTTCATGTAACTTGATGAAGAACACCCATAAGAGAACGTAGATTTGTTTATTTCTTAGCACTCCAATACATTAACAAATGAGAAAAGCAGGAAGTGTCTGCAGGAGATGTCATTACATAAACACGCGCTGACCTTCTTATCTTGACCACAAATAAGGTTCGTTGTTTCGTCCATTACTCACCAGTACTCACAAACGCCCTCTGTCGGCGTCGTCCAAACTTTTTCGTATCACTTTGATACCCAAGTGATCGTGTAGAAAATAACTTGCATTCACCAGCAACTGGAGTTCCGTCAGACCTCAAACAATTAAGGTCATACGAACTAGAATGCATTGAAGTTATTGTGGAAAATTAACCTTATTGTGTTTGACGAGCTTTGGTCCTATAGTTTTATGCATTACTAACTAATGGTTTCTAATATTGTTCAAATTGAGGTGTCAGTATTTTGTTTGTTTTGATCGGGTTAGTGGTAGTTTACTCTAATTCAAACTATGTGTAGGTTATTTTCAATTATATTCTACTAAAATTTATATGAACGAATATTTTTCCTGATCCTTCTAATTGCTTGAACAAACCTCTTTTTCATTTCAATATTATATGGTTCTACTTTATTATAGTTTTGTAAAAAATGTAATACAATTTTAATTTATTGTTCAAACTCTCTACTAGTCAGCGAAGTAACACTAAATGCCGACTCATTTAAGTCTAATTATTTGCTTAATTTAACATTTAAATAAACTGAATCTAAAAATATAACAGTGTGTGACTATCTCGCTAATTGTATGCTTAATTCTTTAAATTCTATTTTTTATTCCACTGACATGAGTATGGAATTATTTATTGTTATTGTATTATTATTGTATGCGTAATTCTTTAAATTCTATTTTGTATTCCACTGACATGAGTGTGAAATTATTTATTAGATTAAACAAAATATCTAATAAGTGAAATCTGACCTCAATCATTTTCCTTACTTTAATGGTTTCGATTTTTTTATTAATGTAAAATAAACAAATCTCCTTTAATGACTTTGTGTCTGAATTCAAACTAAAATTGTTGATGAAATATGAATGACAATATTAAAATGTTTTTATCTTAGCTGTTTAAAATTGTGTTGATTTGAATTCAGCGAAAACAAAGAACTAAAAATTGAATCTGGTTTGCAAGATCACTGGATCGATTTTTTCATGTTTATTGGAGATAAATACATGTAGAGTGAATTATTGAATTAAATTTATAGTAAATTATTGAATTCAGAAAAAATGGATCTGAAAATAGAATTACAAAAGATATAAAAATAATATTAAAGCATTTTATTACCATGTTCTCTTATCCCTGTATAACGTATTACAATGGCTTCAAACTTTATTTCATTTGCCAGACTTTTTGTGCTAGTTAAATTTTTCAATAAATACTAAATAATTCAATGGGAATTAATCTTTGAGTTATAATAAACATTTTCTGACGTGAAATTCCATTAGTTTTAACTTTATTTTACTTTCTTACTGAAAATAATTTCAACAAAATTTTAATTTTCACTATAAAGAAATGCATATTTTAATTTTATTTTTAGTAATTTTAAAAATTTTCAAATTAATATTTTTAAACAGTAGTTATTTGTCAAAATGTTCACCATGAACTAAGACAGTACAGCATGGAAAAACATGAAGGTTCCAAGCAATGGTTTTAACATTAACTTGAAACATCAATAACCTTTCTATGTTAAAACAGCATCCAACTGTTAACTTGAATGTTTTTTTTTAAAAACAGAAAATAATATGAACGAGATACTCGAAAGTTGGGAGCAAAGAAACATGACAAACAATTTATGTGAGGTCATCATTTAAATAAAAACTTTGGATATATTTTACAGAGGCTTTCAAATAATTTTCTAAACCAAACATGATCATCATTTATTTCTGAGCTGTTGTCATTACGAAGAATTATGAGTGTGCATTACGCCAAAAATAACAGACATGATCTATATTTACTGTAGTGATTAATGGTTTGGTTTTCAGTCTCAAAATGAATAGGAAGTTATGACTATGCAAATATCTTTCCATTTGCTTATTACTAATAAAAAAATTGATATTGAACTTTGCACACTAGGAATATTAAAATAAGAATTTGGCGTTTCACTTGATACAACTTAATTGTGTGTTTTCTTATTTTAAAATGTATTTATTCATCACTAAATAACTAAATGTATTTATTCATCACTAAATAACTAAATGTATTTATTCATCACTAAATAACTAAATGTATTTCTTCATTACTAAATAACTAAATGTATTTCTTCATTACTAAATATCTAAATGTAGTTTCACCAACACTGATGAGATGAATCATCCGGACCTGCTTTTAATTCAGTAGCGTCTTGAAATCTCGTCAAGACACCTTAAAACCTCCCCAGGGAAACTTGGATCTCCTTCATCATGTCTGGTCTCATTTGAGGCAAATGTCTAAAAGGTTTACACAAGTTTGGTCATTTTTAAGAATTAATCAAAAGGTGGAAACCGGATAAAATGATCTTTTCAAAGGGGTGGATCTTTTTCAATCTAACAATCTTGCTACATGTGATACCAACTGACCTAAAAATATTTTAAGATAAAAAAGCTGTTTCAATAATTAAACAAACAAATATTTGCTAATTTTAATAAACTTAACTAAATTCAGTTACCCAATTTGTTTTTAGTGATGTGAATATTTAAATTGTTTATATTTTGTTTGTGCGTTTCACATAATTTTATATATAATTAAAATAAGCAATGCCTTCCATCAGTGTCATTATGAGAAACAGAAAATACTGAACATAATGATCATGTGTTAAATAGCAAGATTAATTATATGATGATTTATACTGTATTATGTTTTTGAAAGTTGCTTCTCCATCGGGAGGTTTGAATGGAATTTCCACGACATGAAATAACCTGGAAGAAAATTCTTGTTCATGGCAGCTTTTAATGTTATTAGATTAGGCCTAGGCTGGCCTCAGTATTTAGGCCTACACGGCAGCATTGCTATTCCGCACTTGTCATCTGCCCTTCCATTCCGTTATTCCTTTCCGTTGAAAACAAAAATTCACCCTCGCTTTTTATGCTTCTTACAATTGGGTTATTCTCGATGATTGCTAACTTTATAAAAAGTTTTAACTTAATTGCATGTGTTAGGATACGATCTGATGGTGGTGGATGTATAACAAGTTTATTTTCATTGAAAAATATAAGTTTGATAAGTTTGTTACATTTTGCTGAATAAAATTGATCATTTATCACAATACAATTTTTTCATTATGCAAATCATTTACCTAAATTATATTTACATTATTTCCAGTAATTATTCAACGATAACAATGCATATAAAAAGAAAAATATATAAATATGTTGTTTTAATAAATTGTTATAACCATATACATATAGCAGGCGGTGAGTGTGCTGGAACTGCGCCCATAGCCTGGTCCACTCTAACTAACCTATCATATAAATATAAATCATAGCTTCATTTTATGTTTATCAAATTAGAAAAAAAACTCGAAATAAGACCATTTTAATTGATGTTGTTTGTTTATTTATTTGTTTATTTATTTGTTTGTTTATTTTTTTTATTTATTTGTTTGTTTATTTGTTTGTTTATTTATTTATTTATTTGTTTATTTATTTGTTTATTTATTTGTTTGTTTATTTATTTATTTGTTTATTTATTTGTTTGTTTATTTATTTGTTTATTTATTTATTTGTTTATTTATTTATTTATTTATTTGTTTATTTATTTGTTTGTTTATTTATTTATATCCAAGTATTGCTGTGTTGGCGATTGATAAAAAGGTCCAAAAGTATTCTTTTAATTGGAAATGTTGACGAGAAAAATACTTTCAGCGTTTTGTTGTTTTTTGGTTTCACTGGATTTTGATATTTAAATAAAATTGTTTATACTTAACTATTATACAGTTTCCATCTATAGATGTAGGCTCAACATTTTTAGATTTGTTTGCTGACTTTGCTCAACAATACAAATTCTTTAACATTGATTAACAAACTCGAATGTTTGCTGTAGTCGCTCATACCTAAACCATTAAAGTTGAAGATCTCATTGAGTTTTATTGCAGGATAAATATTTTGAATGAATTGCATGTCCAGGACCAATATTTTAAATAATCCCATTTTATGGCACACATGAATCAAATGTCACCTCGTACTTAGGCTTATCATTCCAGCCAGTCGTTATGGAATGGATTTTCTTCTTTTATGTTCCCAATTGCTTAAATTTTATGTAATTTTTATCCACATTTTGTAGTAATTAAACTCCAACAAATGTCTTTTAATTAATTCGAGTGATTTACAATTTGTGCAAAAAGATAACTTTCATTTATTTTATTGCATGGATGTCTTAACCTGCGATCGATTTTATTATGTTATATTGTTATAGCTGTGAATTAGCATATATGGATCGACAATAGCACAAGTGAGGTAACCAACATTCAAATAGCATAGAACTTAACTCACTTGTGCTATTATCGATCCATTACATTTTATTCATTTAGTAACAGGAGTCCAATGGTTAATGTAAAATGTTCCAATAGTATATTCAGCTGACAAATAAAAAACAAAAACAGTCAGTATATCATCTTTACAAAAATGGTAGTGGAAGTAATGGCATACTCGTGCGGATAGTTCCCAACATGGTAATAATACGAATTAATGTAAGTAATGGTTACCCAATGGTAATAATACCAAGTAATTACTCTAGAGTTGTAGTCCTGTTAAGGATTAGGTTCTTGTATGTACTGTACTTATCTCATTCGGACTGTCTTAAGCTACATAAAAACTTTTAGAGCTCACTTAGATTTGTTTGCAAAATATTTGTGAGAATAAACGTTAAAAGACTAAACATCGAGAGACAACAGACATAAAAATAAATTATTAAAGTTATAATTATGTTTTCAAACTGCAACGGTCATCTTGCAGACTGATATATAATGTCTACTTCATGGATTTCTTATTCTAGTAATGCATTTAGAAGTAACAAAGTTAATGTTATGATTGTTTTGGTATTTTGATTTTAATGAACAAAGAAACAGAATTTATTAATAATTAATTCCATGATTAACAATAGTTAAAATGTTCGTTCAATAAATATAAAATTTATGAATAAATGAAAACCATGGAAATTGTATTGAATGAAAAGTGGACGTCGAAATGTGCGAGGTGGTTGGAATGAAGAGAGGCAAGCCAAGCCCTGGGGTGCCCTGAGTACATATAAGGTGCCGCCAAGGGACAAAGCCAGTCTCGGATCTTACCTGCGGCACCCCTGGATGCTGAGACATCCTCTTTCATATGTATGTCCACTGAATAATCTTATAATTTCTACAGTTTGTTGCTTTTCACAAATGTTTTACTTTTGTCCCCTTCAATAATGAGGATTATTTTTCATCAACTTTTTTGTTCCGTTCCTTCATCGATGAAGATCATTCAGCGAAGTGTTGATCTTGAATTATGATTACATTGTGTGTAAGGACGAGAATGGGTTGAAGCAATGATTTAAACCGACCTTATCGCATTTGACGAGTTCGGTGTTTTAGCGTTGAAGTGTTAGGCCTCGTCAGGCAATTGTTTTTTTGTTGTGGAATTTCGATTGTTTACTTGTACGAACATTTCGACTGGGCAATTATTTATTCTTTTGCAACTTTTTTATTTACTTGTGGCAGTTCATTGTTTTGTTTTAGTGTCCAAGTTTTTATGTTTTAAATAAATGTATTTTATTTGAACCATCGTTAATGTTTTTTTATTTTGGTCTGATTTTTTCTGCCAACGATTGTTGTATCATTATTTGTTGTTGGTTATAAAAGTTGTTTTTTAAATGCAAACATGAATATCGTTTTTGTATTATTTAATGTATTTAAGTAACACCTAAGCATATACTTAAATGGATGACGATTATCATACAATTCTTCCATTTAATTAATTTGTTGCCTTTACCTACACAAAAAGAACAAAGGAAAGATTTTAAGAAGTTCCAGAATTCAACAAAATGTTCAGTTGATAATCAAAAACTTTGAAAAGTTATTATTTATCGAAATGTTTGTTACTGAAAATAAGTTTGATTACTTCAACCAATTACACAATGCATAATTAAATGATTAAACAGTTATGAATTTAATTTAGATGTGTTGAAATTATTCATCTATGAATAAAGTTGCTTGTTTGAGTTTTATAAAATACGATTTAATTATTTTGACATTGGTTATCATTAAATTTATTTTTATTTATTGTTGTTATTTATATCATGGTATTTAATCACCGATTTCCTACAACACGCCAGAGTAAATGCAAGTATAAAAATATAAATATTTAATTTTTTGTTTGAAGGTCGCATGTGAATATTTTTTTAATGTAATACATTTTTACAAATTTAAAGATAATACTTCACCAATATTTATTAATCATAGATTTCTTTTAAAAAAAACCTAAAATTTATCTTGAGTTTGAAATCATTTTGACACTTGTTACAAAAGCGGAAAAGTGCATATAATATTGACATAGATTATTATTATTATTTTTTTAAAACTTATTATTATTGTTTTTATTGTTACTTTTATTGTTTTTATTATTGCTTTTGTTATTGTTTTTATGTAAGGAAATAATTTTTGTCATTTGATCTCATGAATATGTTGGAAACCTTTCGGGAGAATTAATTTCCTGTTCATCTTTGGGCTTTAAACCAGTTGATGTGTTGTCATTTTCAATTATTTTTTAATTCGTCTCTATTTCCCAAACTATAATGTATGTTAATGTTAATGAATACCATAAAACAATGCAAACTGCCGATCTTTTGATTATGATTATTTCACTATACATTACCATGATAATCCTTTCTTCTTTATTTGATAATGATGACCTTTTTTCTAAAACTGTAGAAATCTTTTTGAAATCAAAGCAATGCTTGTGTACAGTGCATATACTGTATTTTGCATGGTATAGTTTTAGGCTGAATGAATTAAAACTGTTTTTTAAACATGTTTGGAATATAAATTTCAGCTCACTTGTATTTTAACATCCTAATTTTTTAGTAATAACAACTTTTATCATTTAATAACAGACTACATTTGTTGCTTCTATCCAGAGAAATTTGACGTAATTGTTATTTTGTATAAAATCCAACATAGGATGACGTTGATGATCACCTTCGTTGTTGGATGACATACAAGTGTTGGGCGGATGAAGTGCTTTTGTTTCGTTGCCACAACAAAGTCTGGTGATGGTTGCTAATCCATCATTCAATACTTAACCACATTCTACTTACAACTGGAATTTAATTTTTGGTTTGCACACTGCATCAAACATAACTAACATATATATTTGTACTTAGTTATAAATAAATAGTATCATTAAAGAAAACATTTTATATAATTAATGTTTGTTTTGTGCACTACATCAAACATAACTAACATATATATTTATTTTGTATGTTTGTACTTAGTTATAAATAAATAGTATCATTAAAGAAAACATTTTATATAATTAATGTTTTTTTTGTCCACTATATCAAACATAACTAACATATGTATTTATTATGTTTGTAGTTAGTTATAAATAAACAGTATCATTAAGAAAACATTTAAACACATAACTAACATATATTTCTTGTGTATGTTTGTACTTAGTTATAAATAAATAGTATTAAGAAAACATGTAAATACATATATTTACTAATGTCTTAAAATTATATAAAATGTATGATTACACGTTTCAAACCTAAATCTAAATGTTTGTATTTTATTAATGTTTTATCAAGTTCCTGTTAGGCGATCAGTTTGTGTAGTTGCTGGAAATTAAAGTAAAATTATTAAATTTTGAAAACAATGTTTCTTTATCATGTTATTACAAATATATTTGTAATTTCTTATCTTTTGGTATACAACAGCACTGTCACTTAATGAGAGTTTTTAAATTTAAAAAAATCTTAAATTTGTTTGTATTTTAAATGTTATCTATAGCTTGAAAAACACAAGCTTAATTCTTTAATTTAAAGCCAATATTTTTAATGTATTATATAATGTCAATCAGGTCTTTAATTGAATACAATTGACAACGACTTACAAAATACGAATATAAAATTAAAATTTGAAAGTTGTATTTTCTTTGTATAGTTCGTATTACATTTAATGTTATGTAATTTAAACATGACATCATCATTTTACTGCTAGGGTAATTAGCCCTAAACCTAAGATTTATTGCGAGTCTTAAAGTATGAACGAAACATAAAATTTTATCTTTTACTTGAATTGATAATTTCTCCGTTTTAATAATTTATGTTAAACACTAAATTTCCTTTAAATATCATCCATCGTTTTAATTATGAGTGTTTAAAACCTTTGAGTTTTATACGCTTAAAGCATGACGACTATTCATTGACCTTTCTGTTGCGGAGTGTGACGTAATTTAAAAAATGTTCAACTTTGCAATGCATAAAATGTTTCGTCTGTAGATGTGTATCGCAAAAGAATATCTTTGTGTAGTGAGAGAGTGTTAACGGTGCAACCATTTCTCTGTGTGTGATCTTTGACCTATCCTCACATTTTGTATGACTCAACCATTCGTCGTTTCTCCTCCTTTTGTTTCACTCTTTACTCTGCTTTATCTTTATTTTCCATCTTTCTTTTTCGTTGTTCTTCATCTTTGTTTTTCGTCAATCTTTGTTTTTCATTATTCTCAATCGTTGCTTAGTCGTTGTTCTCAATCTTTGTTTCTTAGATAATTATTTTCCAACATTAATTGATTATTTACATTTTTTACTTAGGTTGTTTTTAAAATTTATGTTTTAATTATACTGAAATAATGTTTATCGGATCACAACTTGTAGTTTCCATGTAATGTTGATGTAAATAATCACATTAATGACATAATTGAAATGTTATAATGATGTCAATGTAATAAAATGATTATTGTGACCTGGATTTGGTGATTTAATTAACAAATTAATTACTGCAGTGGTTTTAATTAGATATGATTTCGCCCAACAGCGGACCACAATGCTCGACATCAATTCAATCAGTTATTCCATACTTTGACATTCTTTTTTATCTGAACTGGTTCAGTCAAAAATGTTTTGAATTTCTTTCAAAAAGAGTTATTGGAAAAAACAGAAACATTTCTGATCAATATTGATTTCACTTCAATACATCAAACTATTTTTGTGAATAGTTTAACGATCCTTTAAAAGCATATTTAGTGGGATTCGTTTGCCGAAGGAGATCTAAATGTCTGTAAAGCGGTGGTTAATGATCTTTATGGCAGTTTTAACGTTTTAATGAGTCCTTCAATTCTTAATTGCTTGTCATGATGATCGTAAATGCTTTTGAGATCTTATCATCCAGCCTTAGTTATTAAGGTGGCTTGTAATTAAATTCATCGCGTTCATTCAATGTAAATACAAAGCTGAAGAGGTTTTATATGAACAAACTATTTAAATTGCATGTGTGATGATACTTTTTTTACTTAAGTTGTCATATTCTCTGTTTGGAAACAATGAAGTATAATCATAGTGTAATTTATTTTCATCAACCATTCATTCACAATAAATACAAGGTTATTTATAGTAAAACTTTTGAAATTACATTTATTGATATCTAATGGGCTTAACTATTTATCAAGAATGTGAATTATATTCCTCAATTTTAAAACGATAAAAAAATTCTGAACGAGTCTCTAAATAAAGTTAACATTTCTGTGTTGCGAAATTATCATTGCTTAAATAAAATAAAAAATAAATACATTTATTTGAAAATTTCTTAAGTATTACATTCATGTCATTAAAATTGTATTACAATTCATTACACAGTATTATATCTTCCAAAAGAAACGAACACGTTGAGTTTACATTATAATTGCAAAACATCCTCAAATTTATTAATACAAACAACCTGTTTTGTATGGGTAAGAATCTACCCTTCAGACTCTAATGAGATAAGTTTAAACATTTATAAGAGCTATCTATCTGAAAATTTGAGATATTTATTATCTATGTAGTAAGTTTGTGTGTATATATTTTAATGTTTTAAATATATTTAAAAACAGGTTAGTTATATGTATTATAAATATATTTGCTAAATACTTTCATGGCGTAGTCTAAATTTTGTTGAAAATTCGAAATATTTTAGCGTTGCTCTAAATATTTTCCTTTTAAAAAGAATATAATTTGGTGTAGATTGAAACAAAAATAATTGCTATACGATTTTTTTATTTCAAAACTATTAATTGGTTTTACAGTATATTATTGACACTGTTTAACATTCGCTTTTTGTTGTAAATAAATAATCGAACAAGCACAAACAAAGAAAATATTCTACACTCGTGAGTAAAATGTTTTAATCTTCGTGGGAAATTTCTAATTACAATGAATTCAATGTATTAATAAACTTTGAGTAATGTTTTGCTACTTTTCCTTCTTATCCAATTGTATTACAATGAATTGAATGTAATAATAAATAAATTGTCAAATGGTGTTGCGGACACACCCATCATCGCCTTCAACATCTGTGCTTGCGTGCCTTCGACTTGCATTCATGTAGTCGAAGGTGACTAAAAGACCAATTCGTATGTCGGACTCGTGTTTAAGAGGAGATCAAATTCATTTTTATTCTTCATATTCTATTTTTACACAAATTGTGTTTTCATCGTTTTTTTTAAATTATCTTTATATAGAAACGTAAAAAATAATATAATGGATTAAAATGAATAATAAAAAAAATTTAAAAAACTCAAGTTACTGCCAGAATAATGTATTTATCGTTAATTTGCAATGTTTCACTTGTTATTTTTTAGTTTATTTTAAAAATGATAAAACATAATAGATAATAAATAAAGGTATACTAGTTTATTAAAAATAAAGTACATTAAGTTTAAGATTTTGTAATGACACTGTAAGTATGTAATGAACTGTGGTACTGAGGTTGTAATCTATTGTTTTCACAAATTTAAATGTTTTATGCATTATGTTGATTAGGTTCTGTGCTCAACAGCTGTCTGTTCATATCTATCTTATCTGAAGGATATATCTTCTAGATTTCTAATACTTAAAGTTTAAAAATCTGTATTACCTGAAAAGCCAAATGGCAATGTTTTTCTCGTTGAAGAAAGAATGTTTCTCTGCTAGATTAAGGTAAAAAATTATTTGAGATTAAGGTAAGAAATTTGGTAAGTAAAGGTAACAATTTATTTGAGATTAAAGTAAGAAGTTGTGTGAGCAAAGGTAAGAATTTATTTGAGATTAAGGTGAAAAATTGTGTGAGCAAAGGTAAGAATTGATTTGAGATTAAGGTAAAAAATTGTGTGAGCAAAGGTAAGAATTTATTTGAGATTTAGGTAAGAAGTTGTGTGAGCAAAGGTAAGAATTTATTTGAGATTAAGGTAAAAAATTGTGTGAGCAAAGGTAAGAATTTATTTGAGATTAAGGTAAGAAGTTCTTTGAGATAAAGGTAAGCATTTCTTTGAGATAAAGGTAATAATTTATGTGAGTAAAGGTAAGAATTTATTTGAGATAAAGGTAAGCATTTCTTTGAGATAAAGGTAATAATTTATGTGAGTAAAGGTAAGAAGTTCTTTGAGATAAAGGTAATAATTTATGTGAGTAAAGGTAAGAATTTCTTTGAGATAAAGGTAAACATTTCTTTGAGATAAAGGTAATAATTTATGTGAGTAAAGGTAAGAAGTTCTTTGAGACAAAGGTAAGCATTTCTTTGAGATAAAGGTAATAATTTATGTGAGTAAAGGTAAGAAGTTCTTTGAGATAAAGGTAAGCATTTCTTTGAGATAAAGGTAATAATTTATGTGAGTAAAGGTAAGA
>JARUHE010138649.1:0-14363 GCA_031471125.1 Archaeomysis grebnitzkii | reverse complement strand
GCCTATGTGAAGCGCTGACGAGTATTAAATAGGGTCGGCGCTATATAAAAGCTGTAATTATTATTATTATTATAAACAGAAACCTCAGATCATCCAGTAGGAACTTGTTGACTGTTCCAAGAATAAATAAATCATTCGGAGGGAGAAGTTTTGTGTGGTGTGGTCCTTATATCTACAACAGCCTACCAGACGACATTAATCAGTCACCTTCCATTAGCATTTTTAAAACTAGACTCAAAACCTATCTAATGCGAGCTAATGATTAGATGGTTTACGTTTCAAATTTATTTTTAATCTTTAAAAGAATTTTTTTTGTTCTCCTTTTCTTTTTAGTTTTTACTGTGTGTGTGTGTCATGTTTTATTGTTCACCCCACTGTGAAGCGCCCTAGATAATATATCAATTTTTGGACGCTATATAAAAGAATTAAATTATTATTATTATTATTACATATGTATCACTGGTGTTACATTAACCGGTTAAAGTGTTAAGCCTTTATGCACACACACACAGCAACGTAAGGATCGCAGTCGTACACTAGTTCATTGTTCATGTAAGAAGCACAAACATTGCTAATTCTTTGGAACTTAATATCATTAAAGTTGTTAAAGCAAATAAAAAAATATATAAACAAACATGGCTAATTCTTTGGAACTTAATATCATTAAAGTTGTTAAAGCAAATAAAAAAATATGTAAACAAACGGCTTTGTTGATTAGTTCCAAGAAATGAAAATTTACCTTTTGCATTTTTATTACAGAGGTAATATGGGAATATTATTTTCCTACTTTTCCAATCTCAAAATATTTTAATGTCAACATAACTCACAACTTGTACTTAAATTTTTAACTTTTATTGCATTGCAAATAAAGTTTGATATTAAAAGATTGTTTGGTAATTCACTAGTTTAGATCCATTAATTAAAGTACTGAACGAAAAAGTACCCTACGAAGTTACCAAAAAAGTACGAACATTAAATATATCTATGGAATAATTCAACATAAATAGTGGATACTGCATAAGCAACTATGACCTAACTCAACCTAACTCTCACGTAAATTTATTCAATAGATAAGCTAGCCTTAAAACATGTATGCTTGTGAAGTTATTGACATGAAATTTAATATAAGCTTATAGGTTATGGTAGAAATAATGTTTAACATTAAAACGATGTTTAGCTTAAATCTTATCACAAATATGAAATTTAATATTGAAATAATGTTCAACGTAAACCTCATGGCAAGCATAAAGCTTGAAGGATATTTTAACACACATTAAACTTTGTGGTGGATTAAAACTGTGGAAAATATTTTCCTCAAAATATATAAACTCTTTCGTCAAAAAAACCCTCAAAAAATGAGTTTCATATTACCATAATTTTCTTCTCAATATTTTTCTTACTTCGAGATAATTCTTTTAATTTCAGGATATTGTGAAAAGACATCTTTGAAAATTCTGAAACGTTAACATTTTTTAAGTTTTATACTTTTGGTTAGAATTTATTTGTTTTTTTGCTTTGATTTAATTTCCTAAGTAGCTATACTCTTCCCAGCTTCACTTGTGTTTGAAAAAAATCTTACCATATTGAAAAAAAATCAAGAAATGCAAAATATAATTCATATAAAAAAGATTGAAATAAAACTAGAGAAAGCAAATTGATATCGCGCGTTCAACAAAATTAATAATAAACTAGATCTAAAGAGTAAAGAATATTTTATATCCCACAATCAAATCTGACAACTTTAACAAGAAAGTACAATCAATTTAGGGATGTTTCTAGTTCTTCAATGACCCCCTTTTAAAAATTTAAATTTGTCACATTCTACCTCAATAAACCTGCATACAAGTATGTATTTATTCATGCATGCAAACTATAAGTGCTAAGATGAATGGTTTAAATTTACAAATAAGATTGTTAAGTTATGATAATATTTTTTTCAAATATGTATTTTAAAATTAACAAGTAATTTATTTCCTACAATACGTATTTTCATAGATTAGCCTAGCCATAAAATTGAATGAGCTTATATATATATAGAGTTATGCATGTGTGTGTATGTACCAATGTATGTATACATAAATCAATAGAATAAGTGTATAAAACAATTAAGGCTAAGCTTTACTTTAGATCCCTTAATCAAACCAATTTATGGAGGTTTTTAGTTCTTCAATGTTCACTTTTATTTGTGATTTATGTTATGTCAGATAAGGTAAGGTACTATTTCACAAAATAAGTGAAATGTTATTGTTTTTCATGTTCAGTACATTTAGTACTTTTTTTAAGGATGTAAAGTAAAGTTTTGCCGAATTATTGATATAGTAAACAGTCCTATCAACATTTATTGGACTCTCTGAGTTTGAAAAATTTAATTTGTCACTTTCTACCTGAATAAACATGCATACCATAATCAGACCGAAACCTTAAAGGTACTGCTGAGAATGGTACACTTAAAATTTAATGAATATATCGTCAACAAGTGCAGCTTTAGTTTATTTTTGTGAAGAAATGCTGCCATCATAAATTAAGAAAAGAAAGCCTTAACCATTTTGCCTCAAACAGAAGTAGTAACTTTTTAGATGTTTGAAATCATTTTGAGTTAGAGAAGAAGGCCTCAAAAGTTTTTCCTTAAAGCTCAAATAGTAATTTTCACAATTTCACAGTATTACAGTATTAGAATCAGTAATGTTTGCTGTCCATTTTGGATACATGTATGAGTCATATTTGAAAGTTATTCATAATGTAAATTACCTTCAAATAACCGTGAATTCTCATTAAAAAGAATTATGCCAAATTAGGTTTTAGCGTAAATGACACAATTGTCGTGGTGAAGTGAAATTAATAAAAATTTTCTTAAGAGAAAAACATAAAATAAGTTGGTTTATTCCCATAGGAAAAGTAGAACTGTAAAAGAAGAGTACATTGTTTTAGTTTATAAAGATTACAGCATCATCATTTACACATGCAAATTAACATGTAATATTTTTCTAAGTGACAAAATTATCTAGAAGAGCATTAAGAAGATAATTACAGGCTTAAAATAATTGATGGACATAACAAATATGAGTAATTCTTGACAATATTTAAAGGTGCAAAACAGTCTAACAGCATGAATCTGAAATGGCTGCAACAATGAAAAATGTTTGATAATTTTAATTTCAAGAAATACCAACATTTAAACGAAATATTTATTAATAAATGTAAAGTAATTAACTAAAAATTAAATTGTAATAAACAAATGTAGCGGCTGTACCTTATTATGTACTTTTTTAAAAGAATATGACTAATTGCAACTTAAATTGGTAACCTTTTATGAGTTAAAGCCTTTCCCCAACATTAAAATCACATACAGGCATGGCATAGATCAACTTTGAACTTTGTGTAACAGTTGTAAGGTATATTTCTTTCTCTTAGGCAACACCATTACAGGTAAAAATAGGCTAACTAGTTTCAAAAAGTTTGTGTTTAATTGAAAAGTAATTTACCAGGCCTATTATAGATTTAACAATATTTTCATAAATAAAACATACATACGAATATGTGAATGATAAAACAGCTCAAATGTTTTTTAAGTATTTGTTTTTAAATGTTTAGTGTTTTTATTGAAAACTAATTTACTAGGCCTATTTCATATTTAACATTTCTTTTCATGACAAAAAGAGGTGTGTGTGGGTGTGGGCGTGAAATAGTTTTTTGACTGTACCGCATTTAATACTGGAATAAAACAGGCACTTGTGGAAAGGAACTAATTTGGATTCCTTGTCACCAGCATTTTTTTAAAATTATACTTTCATCTGTCTTTAAAATGTCATTCCCATTAACTTCTAGGACAGATATTTAATTATTCAAAAAGTTTCAGAAGCAATGGCATAAAATTAAGAAAGTGGGTTTTTATTTTTTTAAAGGCATCTCTGAAGATGACCAGATATAATTAATTGCATATTACTCTAATGCACTCACTAGAAAGCTTTTCAGAGATTGATTATCGAGATTTACTGTAATTACGTTTACTCTTCCCTAGGCAGATCCCTTAATAAGTTTGGTGCCCCAAGGAGAATCCCAATGCTCGGTGGATGGTGAAAGTAATGTAAACTTCGAATTCCTATTGTAATCGAAATGCATGGGTCGGTTTGTCATCATCGGTCCACAATTTAGGTGAAATGAAACTTTTTCATTTTTGATTTTACAGTTTTTTTATTGACACAAAGCTTATAGATAATGGGCATAATAATAACTTTGCTTCAATACAAAATTTTTATATGTTATACTGTCTTTAAAAAAATAAGTTTTATAGCTAAAATAAACTTTCACTATTTTTATAAAAGGGGAAGGTAAATGTTGAAGTTTTTTTTTGTTTTTTAAATTTACAATTTTTTCTTGAATAATATCTTTGCTTAAAAATAAACAAGTTTCTATAGACTTTTTCAGCAAAATGATGGTTTTTAATGACCTTAAAATATATTTCTCTATTTCTTAGGAGGTGAAAACAAATGTTAAAGTTTTTTTTTATTTCGTGTTTTTTTACTAAGTTCAATTAATCTGTCATATAGGATTTGTCTTTTACTGAAACCATTTGTTACCTTTGGTTGATGGATACCCTATTGTATCCAAATTATATTATTATTATATTATTATTATATTATATTATATTATTATATCGAAATGTTCTTGTTTAAGTAACAAATATTTCTAAGTCCATTTGAATTGAATGAAGCTCACCCGGCACAAATAGCATCATATAACAATTTTGTGTTTAATTTGTTTCATGAAAAAATGTCTTGATTCTGCTACTGTCTGGTATACTTTGTAATTTTTGATGAAAGGTTAGATTCCTCACTAAAATATGAAATTGTTTCTAACTTGAAACAACATCAGACCAAATTCTTTTCTGATGGTTGGAGGGCAACATTCTCAGTTTTGGTATTTCTGTTAATTATTTAGTTGATCAGACATTTATGGTAATAAAGTTATATTGAACTTTACACAGTTACTATAAATTACAACAAAATGTCTTTGGCTCAGGTTTGTCTCAAATCTAAGAAAATAATTATTGTATGTCAATGTCCAGATTGATGTACTTATCACTGTTCATACTCTACACTGAACAGCAAATAAATGTATTCAATCGCTGGGGAAATGGGATATTTGTTGCGATTCTACATATCCAAAATTTAAATAAAAAAAAATAACTATATTTTGAAGGTCTGAAAATTGTTGTGGAAGTTAAATTTATCATTCTGAACAAAGATAGTCTTGTGTAGTCAATATTAAAAACACGTGAGTTTTTTGGACCACCCTAATATATATATATGTATGTATATATATTATTATGCTCAGCAATTTTATCTAAACTTGAAATTTTATAAAAAATAATCATTTTAAACTATTGTTTTTTAAACTAATTAACCTATCTCAGTGTAGGCTAAAAAACCATTTTTGTTGTTTTTGTCTTGCAGTTTTTTGTTTATTCAATATAAAATGAAAAGCTATCAATAATTTACAAAATATAAGTTTTTATTGTTTTGTTTGTTTTTGAACGAGTATATATTTCATAAATTAGAGTAAACAAACTTTTATGTTTTATGAATTTACATATTTTTTTCATTTGTTTAATACATTTTTGTGTCTAATGTTTTGTTATGTGTTTCATCTATAAAACAATGGTAGATTATTATTATTGATTATAATTAAAAATAATTGTTCTTATTTTATTGAAATTATTATTTAATACTAATATAGATTGTTTTTCAGATATTTTTGTGTTCAATAAAAAGTTCTGAAATTCAACTTTAAATAAAAGAATGAAATAAAGCTACTTAACCTCACTTTCAACTAGACAACTTTTCTTGTAACATGCCAAATACTGGAGAGGTAAGAGTTTATTAGTTAGTTTAATTATTTGGTTCATGCAAATATTTAGGGTACACATCATATGGTTATCTAGGGGTAACCATCATATAGATATTGAAGGGTACTCATCATATGGATACTCATGGGTACATATCATATGGATACCCACAGGTACCCATCATATAGATACCCATGGGTACAATTTATATTCTTGGTGAATGCTGAAATTTTTGTTTAATATTTCATATTTTTGGTTAAACATGCATAGCAAATCTCTGAGCAAAATATTTGTTAACACACAACAAATATTAATTTTGGTTGACCATGCATAAAGAAGCTCTACATAGACGTAGCAATTGCGATGTCGTTGTCGGCATTAGAAATTGACTTGAATGCTTATATATCATCTATACTATTAAAATTTCATTTCAAATAGGCTTGATTATTCGTTTTAATATATTTATATATAATTTTATTTAATTTTATTACTTTTTAGCTACATTTTAGATTGGAAATGAAGTATACATAAATAGTCTCTAAGGTGATTTTTTGATTAAATGATGTTTTCTTGCTTTGTAGCACCATTTTTTGGTTGTGGAGATGGAATTTTTTAAAGTTAATGAATGAATGGTCGTGAGACATTTGAAATATTCGGTTCGTAGATTACTAGTTATTTCAAGTTACATAGCCTGTTTTTTAGGATGAAATAAAGAAGTATTTTTATATGCAACCTATTTTATCTTTTACTGAGTATGTATTGCAAAATTGTACAGCTACATACTTTTTTTTGTGAAATAAGTTGTACATGTTTGGTTTAAAGATTGTTTATTTAGAACTAAATGAAGAATTATTTGTTCAGTGCAATCAATGTTCAGTGTTTTTCATTTAAATGAAATGTTGCAGGCATTTTTGTTGCCCAGGTTCACACATTGATAAATTTGTTAATGTAATATTTTTGTAAAATACTGTAGGTCATTAAAGGCATTTTTGAATGCCTAATCTAATGTAAAGATGTTGTTATTAAAACATTTACTTGTTATAATTTTTTATTTTTGTTTGTTTTATAGAACTGCTTAATTAGAAGAAAAGAAACATTAGTACAATGCATAGCAAGTAATTTATTTTATTATTAAAATTATTTTTGTTTTTATTTTTCAAGGTGTTTATGGAAACTTCATTTTCTAATTTATTTGCACTGCTGCAATACATGAGTCACTCAGTTTAAACATTGCCATTAATGATGTATGTTTGTTGTGGTTGATGGATAGTACAATATTATATAAAAATGTTTTAAATTGAAAAAATTAATATTATTTTCTGTTTTTCAGGTTTTCATGCAGGTATGTTAGAACATATTTTTCAATAGTTCATAAATGGATTTGTTGTTGTTTGGATAATTTTCATTGCAAATATTTCTTTAGCTGCATTTAACACATTAACCGTTTTTTGTAACACAGATGATACATAATTCTGGATGCCTACTCCATCTTACTCCATGTAATACCATGATACAAAACAAGTAAGTTGATGTTTTCAATATAGTTATACAGGTATGTATGTACTTTATAAGTATATTGAAAATACCAACTAATTTATTTTGTATCACATGTGTTACAAGGAACATTAGGAAAAGCTTTATAATTTTTTTCCAAATGTTGTAATCCAAGCCTCTCTGTTAGTGTAGTTGTAACAGTTTTGATGGCATTGCAATAAAAGTGTAAAGACTCTAAAATCCTTTGGTGTGAACCTCCAGAACAGGGTGCCAAAATATATTTTTTTTCGTTTCAAAGAAGATATTCTTTTTTGGCTGTTTTAAAGTTTATAGTGCAGAAATACACTTGTTTGAGAATGTTGTTTTTGGCACACTGCTTCAGATCCAAGAGGATCCACCAACTTCTAAAATTTTGATAGGACTTCTTAAATTATTTATGAACTTTCCTCACCTTTCTTATTTTTTGCTATTTATGAAAAATGTGTTGTGAGTGCTTACAGTATTTAGTTTGGCTGTGTCTTCTGGTGTGGTGGAGAGTAGGTTTTAATATTGTTTCATAACTATGTCTTGTGTGGTTAAAGTTTATGATGTGGTCTTTGTTATTGGTTTTTATTGCTGATTTATTTTGTGGACAAAACAATCAAAATATTACACTTGGTTGTTGTATAAATACTGATTATGGTGTACAAATATCTCCAATTTTTAATTCCAAAATACTTTTATGCTGAATACCCACAAGGTGCAGCACCAGTAATGGCTTATTTATTGGTATTGTTATTTCTTATTTCTTATTTATTTATTTATTGGTATTGTTATTTCTTATTGTTTATTTGAAAAATAATTCTGTAAGGAATGTTTTTTTGAACCAAATGCAGTATGGAATACTATTAAGGCACCTGCTCGAAAATCTTCATAACTTGCTTCTAATCACTCATTCTAACAACTACTCCATTTCTTGAAGGATCTTCCCTGTCTCTTCTTTGGGTGTTGAATGGGTGCTGAATACCTTATAGGTACAGTGCCGGCCTTTTCCCAAACTCTATAATCAATCAATCTTTGGGTGTTGAAGTAATCATTTTTTTTTATGGATAGGCCACTGTGCTAGATCCTTTTTGTGGTGCATGTGTGGATAGTAGAAAATGTATATGGCTGGTCGATGGTCTGAGATTATAGAATAAACAAACTATAAACACATTCAATAATTATTAACTCCACAATTATAAATAATGAAATCATGAATGCTTCACTCCAAAGGTGTTTTTCCATAAACAACATGAGTTGAAAGAGAGATCAAGCAGAAAAATAAACAAACCCATATTCAATTTCATCAAGGTAAGCTTGCTGTTCTGATCATTTGCTTTGCTGTGTTATACAATCAGTTTTTATTGCAACAACTTTCCATAACAATGAAACATTGAAGATTAGTACACCAATATTTACCATACCAGGTAATTAAACATGTATCAGTACATAATTGAAAGTAAAATTGTTTTGAAAAAAAGAATCCTTATTAAGACCCCCGCACTCAAAAAGATAATTGCTCTCAATTATGCAGAGTGTTGATAAATGATAGCTCTATTTAATACATGTTGACATGTGATGCTATATGATAGTAATTTGTATGTCCTTATCTATGCTCATAGTAATTCAGAATATATTGATATAATGATTCTAGTGAGCTTCAAATCCCTTGGGTTCCATTACCAGCAGACATAGGCCTGTTTATTTACATAAATTTGTGTGCTTGATTACAAGCATGTCAAAGCTTCACAAAACAGTGAAAGTGCCAAAAAAGTCAGTTTTTACTAGTGTTGTCATGTGGCAACATTTGATGACAGTCATTTATAGTACTAGCTCGAATATATATATATTAAAGAACTAAAGTTCAATTGATAAGGATATCCATAACAAATTAAATCACTCCTAACAATATGTTGCAAAAATATACAAAAGCTTTATTATGTAATTATAATTAATTTATTTGTGAATTAAATGGAAATTACCTGAACATAAGATTTAATTGAATCAACAATATCAAAAGTGACGTAAACTCTGTATTTTAATGTAAGTTGCCTCACTTGTGCTATTGTCAATCCAATTATCATGGGTAGTGTTTGATGTAAACACTGCAAGGTTGGTGGATTATAAGAAAACAACAAAACCATTTAAAAATTGGAAGTTTCTTTCATACTTGTATACATTTTTGTTTAAAAATAAGTAGCTGTCATTTTCTCATAAATCCAGATTTCTAGTTTATAATAGATTTTAAAATCTTTCACGGGAGTTAGTCTCCCCCAATATCAATTTTCACAGCTTCTAAAAATTGTTAAATCACTAAACATTCAACTGTGTAGCAATTTAGTAAATATTTAACTTGAATATGCATTTATATTATAGTATTTTTGGTTGTGTGCAAACTTTTTTGATTATTTTTTTATTTCACATTAGGGATAATGGTATTAAGAGATGAAAAATAAAAAATATTGCTAGTTGAAAGAAATAAAAAACAACAAATAATCCTCAAAACTTAAAAAAGTAAACCATAATTTAAATATTGGAGAAAATCTATAAAATGATCAAATAATTAAATATTTAAAACCTAGAGATGAGAAATTATTTGAAATCTTGAAGGCTACACATAATAATAATTAAAACCAAGAAAATGTCAAAATTTATGAAAACTCATGCTTATATAAATTTAAAAATTTCGCAAAACAGGAAAAACAATTAAAAATGTATATCATCTTCCCAGGAGAGAATGGACAAGCATTTTTTCCAAACATCTGGTAAAAACATTATAGTCATTCCTATTAAGAACGCAATATAGAAAACGAGAGTTAAGCAATAACTAAATAAAAGCAACAACAGCTGTGAGTGCTAGGTTTTTATCTTATGTAAATTGACGCATGGGTCCATACCAGTGAGTTACAAAGATGTATATTTAATTTCAAGAAGTGAAACCAGGCTTTGCTTACCCCTAGACTTCATGGCTCTCAGGTACTCTTTGTCTCCGTTTCAATGAATAAAAATAGGTATTACATTAAAATTACAATGATATTAAGAGTGCTCTTGTTTACATAGACCAAATTTTACCACACTGTTATTGAAGGTTTCATAAAATTTGATGTCAATAGTAAGTTTGAGGATTTTTCTTATTTTTCAACAATGCACAATGATGCCAAACAAACATCTAGAAAATGTATTTATGGTTGTTTATATAATTATGAATCGCAAGTGAAATGAAAAAACAAATTATACATCCACCTACTTTCTTAGACGTTTTCTCCAAAGTAAATTGAAAGCAGATATTTTTATACAACTTTTTATTTTCTTTTACACTTATTTATTGTTTAACAAACAAGTATAAACATTTATGATTAAAATTTTTTTCTATCATCTCAAGGACGCTCTTACCAACGACTAAATGGTATCTAAATCATATAAATTTGATACTTTAAATATTAAGCAAAAGATGAAAAAAAACATTAAAACAAAAAAAAAATATATTACATTTGTTTTTTTAGTTAACTACTTACATGTTCTAATTGTAATTTTGTTCAATCACTCCAAGAGAGTCTTTACCAACAAATTGATTTATGAATCATAGTAATGAAAATAATAACATTTGGTACACAAATGTAAACATTCTATATTTTACTTGATCTGTTAATACTCAACTACAAATATTTATTATTAAACATGTCATAATTTTTTAATATTTATAATGGCTATAATATTATAATGAAAGTACATGCGGTCATATTGATCACCTTATGCACGGCTTTTGGCTGAGTGCCTTGCCATCAATTGCTGTTCACTTTCGATTTTAATAATCATAAATATGAAAATAAATAAATAATGGTAATCATAAAAATCATGATAGCAATAAAATAATAATAATAATGTTAATGATAATAATAATAATAATCATAAAAATCATGATAACAATAAAATAATAATAATAATTTAGACATAACCATTGGCTAACAACTAGACGGTAGTTACATCTTTTGGTGAAATACATATCAGTGATTACTTTTTCCAAACGATTGGACAAGTAAAAAAATATTGTAATAAAACTCTGCCTAATGTAACAAACCATTAAATAAATTCCTTCAACCAGCATTAAATAGTGAAAACCTTACCTCAAACACTATTTAACACTTTAACCGTTTCATGTAACATCGGTGATACAAATCAAATTAGTTTTATGCTTTTAACAAATTTACACAGCAATGTTGGTCTGTATAAATGTATTGAAAACATTTGTATCACTGGCATATAAGATTAAAACTTTCCCTCACCCACCTTTAAATAATGAAAACTTTCCCTTGTGAGCTGTAAATTTGAAAGGCTCTATATAAATTTGAAGAATCATTATTATTATTAACCTCCATTAAGTAGCGAACAGATTCCCTCAACCACCATTAAATAGCGAAATCTTTCCCTCAACCACCATTAAATAGCAAAAACCTTCCCTCAATCACCATTAAATATTGAAAACTTTCCCTCAATAACCATTAAATAGCAAACACTTTTCCTCAACCACCATTAAATAGCGAAAACTTTTCCTCAACCACCATTAAATAGCGAAAACTTTTCCTCAACTACCATTAAATAGCGAAAGTTTTCCCTCAATCACCATTAAATAACGAAAAATTTCCCTCAATAACCACTAAATAGCAAAAACTTTTCCTCAACCACCATTAAATAACGAAAAATTTCCCTCAGTAACCATTAAATAGCAAAAACTTTTCCTCAACCACCATTAAATAACGAAAAATTTCCCTCAATAACCATTAAATAGCAAAAGCTTTTCCTCAAGAACCATTAAATATTGAAAACTTTCCCTCAATAACCATTAAATAGCGAACACTTTTCCTCAACCACCATTAAATAGCGAAAACTTTCCCTAACCACCATTAAATAGCAAAAACTTTTCCTCAACCACCATTAAATATTGAAAATTTTCCCTCAACCACCAATAAATAGCGAAATATTTCCATCAACCACCATTAAATAACGAAAACTTTTCCTCAACCACCATTAAATAGCGAAAAATTTTCCCTCAATCACCATTAAATAGCGAAAACATTCCCTCAACCACCAATAAATTTTGAAAACTTTCCCTCAACCACCATTAAATAGCGAAAACTTTCCCTAAATCACCATTAAATAGCGAAAACTTTCCTTCAATAACCATTAAATAGCGAACACTTTTCCTCAACCACCATTGAATAGCGATAACTTTTCCTCAACCACCATTAAATAGCAAAAGCTTTTCCTCAACCACCATTAAATATTGAAAATTTTCCCTCAATCACCATTAAATATTGAAAACTTTCCCTCAACCATCATTAAATAGCGAAAACTTTTCCTCAACCACCATTAAATAGCAAAAGCTTTTCCTCAACCACCATTAAATATTGAAAACTTTCCCTCAATAACCATTAAATAGCGAACACTTTTCCTCAATCACCATTAAATATTGAAAACTTTCCCTCAACCACCATTAAATTAGCAAAAGCTTTTCCTCAACTACCATTAAATAGCGAAAATTTTCCCTCAATCACCATTAAATATTGAAAACTTTCCCTCAACCACCAATAAATAGCGAAATCTTTCTATCAACCACCATTAAATAACGAAAACTTTTCCTCAACCATCATTAAATAGGTTCAAGTGAGCATGGACAAGATTTTCCTTTAATTCGAAAATGTGTTCCAAAGTTTTTCCTTTTTTTATCTGTTTTTTATTTAATTCTTCCTGTAATTAAATCTTTTCAATTTCGTTTCGAGGAATTAGATCTGACCTTTCTTTTTCTTCGTTTTGTGTTGTTCTTACTTCTTCTTTGTGGCTCGAACGAGGTAGATTATTCAGTGCTATTTTCCAGAAAATTAGCTGTAATCTAAAGTTTTGCTTTTTATTCTATAGTTTCAACTTCTTTAAATCTACAGTTTTAAATTATTCAATCTACAGCATAAATTATTCAATCTACAGTTTTAAATCCTATAACTTACAGTTTTAAATTTTTGAATCTACAGTTTTAAATTTATAAATCTACAGTTCTAAATTATTAAGTCTACAGCTTTAAATTATTAAGTCTACAGTTTTATTTTCTTGAATCTACAGTTTTAAGTTTTTTAATCTGTTTTGTAAATCAAAGAATAATATGAAAATTTTGCTTTTTCATATTCAGTTATTTTAATGACAAATGAAATCATTCAAAACTCTATTTTTATATTATGAATTTGCATGAATACATAAGAAAGGGTTATTAATTATATATTATCTATTTTTTTCATGGAATTTTTATTCTATCATATATTAGATTTTCTCCATGAAAATAAAACGCGGTGACCTAACATGGAAAACCACGGTGAATTGGTACAATTGAACCACGACAAAAAGTGGCAAATTAATATAAATAGTTAGTCAATTAATATGAAAAACGCATTAATTTATTTTAAAAACCGCAGTAAATTAGTATAAAAAAAACTTTATGAAAAACGCAGTAAATTAATATAAAAAGCTGTGGTACATTATTTTAAAAACTGCGGTAAGTTAATATAAAAAGTGGTAAATTAATAGGACAAACGCAGTAAATTATTATAGATACCGCAGTAAATTAGTAAAAAACACATAAATTAGTATACAAACTGCGGTAAATTAGTATAAAAACTGCGTTAAATTAGTATAAAATAAAAAACCAAAGTAAATAAGTATAAAAACCAAGGTAAATTAATGTAAAAACCAAGGTAAATGAATACAAAAGTGGCAAATTAATAGGTAAAACGCAGCAAATTATAATATAAAAAAGTTATTGATTGGGAAGAAAATATCACATTATAGGCTTACGCCGCGCCGTCTTGAATGTCTACAATAGTATGATACTAATAACGTTGACAGAGTAGATGTTTGTGTGACTAATTATAATTATTATTATAATTATTATAATTATTATTATAATTATTATTATAATTATTATTATAATTATTATTATAATTATTATTATAATTATTAT
>JARUHE010138538.1:0-14367 GCA_031471125.1 Archaeomysis grebnitzkii | reverse complement strand
AAGGAAATAAAACTGCATGAGGGTGCTCCAGAAGATAGGTGACCTCAAAGGAAGAGGTACCTTCCAGTATAGCTTGCTTTCAATAGAGAGGTATAGTATATGGATTATTGGTCATGCTTTTTTTAAAGGTCAGTTTGTTTCAACATTAAGTTAATGGAATTAGCAGCAAATCCACAGATGTTTGAAGAAGAGGTAAAGAAAACGGTCTCTTCAAAGAACTTAGTTTACGGTTTTGCTATTGATTCATTTTGCTATTGATAAATTTTACTATTGATTAAGTTTGCTATTGATTAATTTTGCTATTGATAAATTTTACTATTGATTAAGTTTGCTATTGATTAATTTTGCTATTGAGTAATTTTACTATTGATTAGTTTTGCTATTGCTTCATTGGTTTCAATGAAAACAAGTTCATCACTTGAATAACACCAAAATTGTAATCATTAAAACATCAAAGCTAAAAAGAAATTTTAATTTCAGATTTCGCAGAATGAGTTGCATTAATAATAATTATAAATTATCTAATACAGAAAAATATTTAATATTTTCAAATTTTGTTTTTTAATTACAAATCAATCCATTGATGTAGAAAAATAAATTATATGCTTGAGTTAAAAAAATCTACTTTTTATTTATAAAATAAAAATCTGGTTTCTAAAAAATCTGTAATAATATTTTGTTCACACAGTTAAAGCAATGTATTTTAATGACATTGCAATATTTTATAATGACATTATAATGTGTTTGAGCAACATTTCAGTTTAATGATATTGAATTATGTTTTAATGAAGTTTCAATGTATTTTAATAACATTATATGTATTAAAATGACCTTGCAATGCACTTTAATGACAATGAAATATGTTTTTATGACATAACAATATATCTTATTGACATTTCAACGTATTATAACAACACTGCAATGTATGTTAATAACTTTTCAATGCAGTTTAATGGCATTGCAATGTGTTGTAATGTCATGTCAATTAGATTAAAAAGTGTTTTGTTATCATTGAATTATATTTTAATGACATTGCACTGTATTTGAATGGTGTTACAATGTATTTTAATAACATTACAATATATTTTAATGACATTTCAATGAATGTATTTGAACAACATTGCAATATGTTTTAAGGACGCTACAATATATTTTAATGAAATGAAACTTGATCGATCTCTGGCGCTTTACTTATCAACCTCAATACAGCTCATGTGATATGTTCCCAAAAGATATCCAGCCGAGATATGGCGCTTCCTTTAAGCCAGGGTAAGTTTAGGTTATGATATTGTAAGGTAATACAGCAACGAAAATCTCACGACGAATAGCTTGGAGCGAACTCGATTCTGTGCGCATGAGATTTGCTTATTCAGCATTAATCTTCAAACGACCTTCTATTAGTATAACATAAATTTTTCGGTTACGAAATCATCTTAAAAATCTTAAGTTTTCTTAAAGAATCGACTACCTTAGAGATAGTATAGGCGACAATTGCTATTGCATGGGAGGTGCGTATAAAATTTGGGAATTTAAATAAGCGGAATTTAACCAATTTTCGCCCCTCAACACATCAATCTTAATAATAATATCCACAGCAAATGTGTACCCTAAGGATATTTATCATATGTATGGCACTTCCTCCAAACTGGGATACGCTTAGCTTATGAGATTTTTAGAAAAGACAGCCACGTTCAAATTCCCAATGAATAGCCTGGAACGGACTTGAATCAATGTAATGCGATTTCTTACGAAGTGTCAATGTTCAGATGAACTCCTATGCACTCGGTCATCATCTGTCATATACATCCCATCATGTCTTAAATAAAGTGATGCGATTTTATTTGTTTTGTTGGTTGTTACTATGGATAGTTGAGGTAAGTCATTAATGTTCGTCTGATTGAATTTTCTAAGCATTAGGTAGTTCATTCGTATAACTATATGTTCAAGGTACACAATATATGAAGGAAATGTAGAGTTAAAGTACTACAACATTCTCTCTTGAAATTAGTTTTTATATAATACTATAACAATTGAGTTTACTCACTTACTGTCGGCGTAAGGAATAAGCTACATTGAAATTAGTGTTGTAAGCAACTATTGTAATTAATTATAATTTTAATTAAACAAGATTCAATTAGAATGCTAATATTTTTAGGTTTGATTCAAATTTGTCATAAAATAAGAAATAGAAAAACAAAATAGAAAAAAAACTGTTTCTAAACGAAAGAAAATAATCAGCTCGTTAAAAGTAATGAAAATTGGAAATACTAATACATTATGTGAAAAAGAAATAAATAAAAGCTGTATCTTTTTCCCTGAAGATTTTTTCTTCCACTAAATAAAGTATTCAACCAATAAACAAATAAGCAAACTCTTATGCGCTTTATTTGTTTTTTCTTTTCTCTTTACTTGAAAATTTTACTAATTATCATAATGGGTTCTATTTCCATATTATCCACCATGAAAGCATTGCCAAGCTTATATGTAGAATGGGCATCGCCACTTCTACATTGGATATGTGATGTTTGTATTAACGTCATTCACAGTTACAGTTAATATTACGTTTAGAAGTTTGAGGGCAGAAATGTGAATAAAAGTATGTTCAACTGCAGTCCTCGGCTGATCGGCACTGCACTCGCTCTTGAAGAAAGATGGTTTACGTACACCTTTATTGACTCATATTTTACCTCGGCGACAAATACATTTTTGGTTTTACCGTTACTCGTTTTTCGGACAATATTAGACACAAAGAGCATTAATATTATTTTAGATAGGGTTAGGCGGGTGATATCACATATATTTTTACCCTGTACATTTTTATTTTAACAACAAAATAATTCGTTGTCCCTTACATTCCAAGTCTTGCACATCCGATGCTGTAAAACAACTATTATATGACAACCGGAAGCTCGCCAAATAATTATTTTAATTTACTAAAACATGCCGTCATTTTGTACAGATCTGTCTTACATGCCTTACAAGTCTTCACTCAAACATTGAAACACCGATTTTTATGAAAACAAGATTGTAATAATTTTAAAATAAAGTTATGCAGGGGAAAACGATCGCAGTTTGAAAAGTTTCGAGATTTCATCGCACCCAATACTTTCATTTATAAATTCATTAATAGCTGTCCAACTTAAAAAAACAAATCTATGCACGGACTATTTTGTTTTAAATGTCGCAAACAGAACAAGTTTTGCTTCATAAATAGCCAAGTAATATTGGTTTTAACAAAACATAAATGCCCGCGGTGATTTCAGCTGATAGCGAAATCACTCCGCACTACCCTAATTTATTTTAGTAATGCCTTGGTAGCATTTCAATGGCTTATAGCCGTTAATTCTTGGCTATTTTCCAAGGGGGCTAAGGGTTTTCCCTTAGCTAATAGATACCTATTTAAAAAAGAGACACAGCTAAAGGGTTTGTTTTTGGCTATTACCTAGCTAAGACGATAGCTGGCTAATTTAAAAAAAATTCCTTTGGCTATTAGCTATAGGATATCCCCAAAGTTAGTTTTCATATATACTTTTTTCAATTGAAAAAATCAATTAAATAATTAAAACTTTTGTTTAACGAAAAAATTTAGTCAGACAAGAAACTAGTTGAAAAATTTAAACATTGTTTAGCTTGGGTTATTAACTTAAATTTTTTCAACAATAAAATTTACCAAAACGTTTTTCTATCAAAGTTTTTGTAAAGTTGAGTTGAGATCAAATTAAAGTTTTAATGAAGGACTAAATTTTATCAAAAAAACATTGTAATTTTGTTCAGCAAAAAGTTAAAAATTCTATTTTATGGAAATAACTCCATACATGTTGATTTAAAAAATACTCATGATAGCATTTGTCAAAATGGTCTTAACCCATTACAGCCTAGCATTGCATATATTCAACGCAAAACTTATTTCTTTTTAAACTATAAAAATGATCCCCCTAGCGCCTAGCGTTGCATATATGCAACACATGTTTTTTTTATGTTTGTCATTGTCAATATCTTTGAAAGGAAAATGAAACTTTATTAATTTTCTTTGTAGTTTGTTCAATATTAATTTTAATAAAAAATAATAAAATGTAAAAAAAGAAATTAATTCCGACACTAATGGGTTAATAAAAACTTTCGTTCAGCAAAATGTTCTGTAACTCTTCAAGCTAAGAACTTTACACTTTCGCTTAAAAATATTTAGAGTTAGAAATTCTGTTTTGTATCTAAACCTTGGTAAATGTTAATTTTTGTAAGACACCTCAAGGCCTTGCAAGGGTTTCCCTTCGATTATTAGCTAGGTAATTTGAGAGGGACGATAGCTGGCTAATTTTGAAAAAATTACCCTTGGCTCTTAGCTATAGGATAGCCCTTATTAGTTTTCCTTTTTTTTTCATTAAAACAAACCTTAAGTAAACCTTTCTTTAACCAAAAAAACATTTAGCCAAAAAAGTTAAACGTATTTCAACGTGGGTTTTAACTTATGTTTTTTTTCCAACAAAAGAAAATTATCTAATCTATATATATGCTAGAACCAGTACCAGTACTAAGAATATCTCCGGAACCCACTCCTATGAGACTTTCTTGACCTGATAGTCTCTGGCCATTCTACTCAAACTTTCATCAACTTATTCATGTAATATAATAGTTTAAAAATATTGACTCTAACCGATTTTAGTACAATTTTGGGCAACTAAAAAGTATACTTTAAAAATTGTACGAAAAGTATACGGTTCATACGTTTTTCTTCTCATTTAAAAAATATCATATGTACTTTACAATTAATAGATACTTCTTAATGGGTCAGGAAATAAAAAAATCTGCCTCATCTCTGCGTTTAAGATATGCATAACTCTTATTTAGAATAGTAAATTTTGGACCGTAGACTATACGTTTTTTGACTAGAAAATGGAGAAAAAGTACAGTTTGTACTTTTTGTACTTTTATCTTACATCATTATGGCGTGATTTACTTTAATTATATATAGCATCATTATTGCTATAGCATCATAATGATAACTGCATTCAAACTTTGTTAGCTATTATAGCATATCTAAGTTATATAAATTAGGATTTTTGATACAAAATTTAAGCCTAGATACAACAACTCTATTTAGTTAGTATATTGTATATAGTTCTCGTGGCTGATGTGTATGGCAATTTTAAAATGTTTATAAAATTATTCACTAAAAGATAAGTTAAAAGTTATTTACAATTTATTAATAAATATATAACTAACTACTAATATAACGTACATTAATAAAATAAGTTAACTATAAGAAATTATATAATCGGATAGAAAATACAAACAAAAACACTTTACATCCTTCACCATGCACAACTCCTTGTGGCCGAGCGGATATCGTTTCTGCGTGAAGAATGGACAGTCGTAAGTTCGAATCACTTCTAGGGTGAGATGAATTATTAAATAAAAATTATCAAATTAAATCAATAAATAGATAGGAACGTTAATAGTAATAAAATAATAGTAATAATAATACCTTGTTGTATGTATTTATTAATTCTTTGTACGTTTTTGGACAGATTTGGGCCCAAAAATCTGTCTGATAAAGTGTACTTCAAAAGGAACCGATTCTGGCCAAAAATGAGTCCAAATAAAATGTATTTTTCTGGCCATTTTCGGAATGGAAAAAAGTTCGTGTTTCGTAAACATTTTGGCCCAGAATGTTTGCAGGGATGGAAAACTATGTAAAATAATTTTCTCAAGTTTTTGGCACTCTGAAGTATTTATTTTGTTCTCATTGGACATTATTCACATCAATTCTTATAATTCAATTTACATGTTCAAATTATTTCAGCCTAGCAGGGTGTTACTGTATAATTCAAGCTGTCTTTATAAAGTTTCTGGTGGCAGAAGTCAATTCTTAATTTAACAAAAACGTTGAAAATCTCATTATATAGTGATTGTTAAATTTTAGTTGTTACAAATAATATATGATGATGGAGTAAATTGTCCATTTAAATTATTATTCAAATCAACTTTTATATAAATTCAGCTACTTCGTAAAGTTTCATATTTCATTTACATTAAGTATAGGCAATTTAACATGTCAAATTTATTCATATTCAGATTTATTAATAAGTTATTTTTTGCATAAACTAGTTTATTCTTAACTAACATTTTCACATGTATCTATATAAAACCTGTTTTTGCAGGGATGTATCCATATGTGTTTTTTATTAAATGAATATGTGAGCTATTTGGACTAACTGGTGTATTATTTCTGGAACCTAGGGAAATTTACATTTTTACCGTCATTTTATTGTATTTAGATGTTTGATATTTTACCAGGGTAAGCATTGCTTACCCTGCGTAATGCACAAACACAAGCCTGGTTTTATTAAAGCATTAATAAACATTTGAAAAAGAAACAAGTTATGACAACAAAATGACGTCACTTTGTATCCTCAATACAATTAGAAATATTTCAAAACAATGTCAGCTGTTTTTTAAATACACATTAATATTATTAAAATTATTAACTTGTTTCTTTTTCAAATGTTTATCTTTTTATTGGAAATGTAACACAAAATTAACATGTTTTGCAAGACAAAAACTGAGAAGAAACAAATTATATTAACATCTTAAGCAGTTTGAGCTAATAAATAAAAAACATGTTTGTTTTAGTCTTGAAAATACGGTCAATAAAGTGGATCCAAGCACTAGCGACTCTACTACAGTAGTACAGTAAGCAGTGATCCAAGTTAGATCCGCTGACGTCATAGCTTACTAAATATCGGAGATCACAATAAGTTCGTTCCTATGCGTCAACCTAGACCTAGCTGAAAAACAGCTAGAGTGGCAGAACTGCAACTGAGTGCAATAATGCCAACCAACCAGGACACACAAATTGTTATAGCCTAAGCAACGTTGGCTGTACAGGCATATACCACCAAAATTTCTAGGCTATAGCAAAACAAAAAGCAAAAGGGGTATTCATACAAACTTTTTTATAGCCATATCTATCTATGCTACATAAACTTCAATTCGGTAGAAATTAGAAAGGCTTATACAATACAAACGTTTTCAGTATATTAGCGGCACTGTTAACAAGTGGTTTGTTTTGTTATAGAGTATTTTTCTTGCAAATGCTGGTCAAGGCCTGTAGTACGGGGTCTGTTGAAAAAATACGCAGACTGACGTCAAAAATATACTTCATTTAGAAGTTACAGGTCTGAGTCCCCTTCAATGTACTCTCCTCCCCAACGCACACACTTATCCCAACTGTGTTTCCACTTGTTGAAACAGTCCTGGTACGCTTCTTTTGTAATGTCTTACAGCTCCTTCGTCGTATTTGCCTTAATCTTGGGAATCGTCACAAATATTTTTTCTTTCAAGGGGCTTTTAAGTTTGGGGAACAAAAAAAATTTAAGGAACAAGATGGGGAAGAACAGTGATCGAGTGTTTGGCCAAAAAGTCATGAGTTCTAAAGGTTGAATGGGCTGGAGCGTTGTCGTGATGGAAAAACCAGTGGCCACTCCTCCACATTTCTTGCCTTTTGCGACGGATGGCATTCCTCAGACGTTTCAGAACTTCAATATAGTAAGTTTGGTTCACTGTGGAGCCTTCGGGGAGGTATTCGTGACGAACAACACCCTTAGCGTCGAAAAAAACCTGTCAGTATCACTTTAACCTTGAATCGAACTGGGACGATTGGATCTTTGTTTCAATGTCATAACCATAAAACCATGATTCATCACCTGTTATGATCCTTGACAAGAAGTTTTTATCTTCTTCTGAAAGATCAAGCAGTACCTGACAAACCTGGACGCGATGGGTTCTTTCGCCCGTCATCAGGCGTGGCAAAATTTTCAGTTCATCCTCAATTTTTTGGTCAAAATCTCGTAAGAAGATCCAACTGATATCCCACACTCTTCAGCAAGCTCCCTGACAGTCAGACGTCCAATTTCCCGCAGCATCATTTGGGAAACTTGAGCAACAACTATGGAGTAATCACATCACTCTGAAAACAAAATTGAAAGTCTTCAAGGCAGTCGTTCTCACAGCTTTACTATATTAAGCAGAAACCATGACGTCATATCGTAAACATATGACAAAACTAACATCGTTCGAAACAAAACATCTGAGACGTCTGATGAAAATAGATTGGAAAGACAAAATGTCAAATATATATATCTTAAGAAGAGCAAAGATGCCCAGTGTAGAAGCAATGATCACCTCAGCATAACTACGATAGACAGGACACGTTGTCAGGATGGATGACAAAAGATTGCCAAAAATACCTCTATATGGAGAACTAGTGGAGGGAAGAAAGAAGAAGAGAGGTCAAAAGCTTAGATATTAAAGACATAATAAAGCGACACTTGAAACAGATAAAGTATGAGGTTAACATATGGGAAGACAAAACGAAGGACCGAAAATGCTGGAAAGACCTGTAAAATAATGCACCCGTATTTGTCGAACAAGCTATAGAGTATAGGATTACATCCGGAAGCATAAATCCAGATACGGCCAAATGGAATCAAACACAAACCTTTTTCCCCACCAGCACGGCTTCCGACAACAAAACGCAACCACTACCGCATTACACAAAATAAACAACATCATAATAACTGGATTCAACTAAAAAACAACACCCCATATGCACCATAGCAATAGCCTTAGATATGTCAAAGGTATTCGACACAGTGCACAACTTACATAACCTCATATCTGAAATGCACAAGCCATGCACCATACCAAACACCATTCTCAAATTCGCATTCAACTATATTAAAGGCAGACAACAATACAACAATCAAAACTTCCCACATAATAATAGGCGTACTACAAAGGGGGGGTTCTGTCACCCATACTCTTCAAAATCTACCCTCCGAAAAAACATCTACACCATCACCTACGCATACGACATAACCATTTTCTCCACCAGGTAAACAACTAGACCGCAAACAACCAACTCACACTGAACGCAAACAAAATTCCATCCTACACTTCCACATAAAAAACACCCTCTACTGACGGTCAAGGACCCAAACAGGCTGAAGCCTGAAGGCCTTCACCACCACAAACTGTGGGAAAACCAAAGAAACTCTACTCACCATATACAAAACCATCAGACGACCCATAATTTAATACACAAACACTATAAATGCCTGAAATTTAAACTTGTATATATTTTCAAATGAACTAGTGCTGTATCATTTACCAAAAATTAAGAAGATTGTAAATAGTGGTTACGGTCGGATGCAGATGCACATGCGTAAACTTACATCCAAAAACTAGAATAAATCTAGTAATTGCATCCAAAGCTAGAAAAATCTAGCTCGGCATTTCGTATTGCATCCGTTTTGTATAAACAAATTTCTTCAATTTTCTTGACACCCCAAGAAATTTTTATAAATTGATTTCGTGAAATACATGGTGAATGAAATAAATGTATAATAGTTATTTACTGTTAAATAAGTTTTTAATACATAGGACAGCACATTTTTATGAACTGTTATTTATAAGTAAATATATGTATCTGACAGCGGCTAAATTGTAGCTTAAACACACTGGGGATGTTACGTTGTTCATTTTCGACGTTGTTACGGTGTGTGTATAGTTTTAAAACGTTGTTAAAATGGTCGGATTGCTTATTCAGTGACAGACTATTATTCAATATTAATAAGGATTATTTTACACATAAATTGAACCTATCATTCGCTCTCTCGATGATCGTTGTGTTGTTAACCAATATTTCGCGTGTAAGTGCAGTCTGATGAGCTGTTCTAAAGTGGTCAAGTATCGAACCTTGCTGTAAGTGGAGTGATAATCGTCTTGAGAGCGTATTTTGTGTCATACCAATACAAAGTACGATGGTCAGATCTGCGTGAAAGAAGAACTTAATGCTTATTTAAATCTTTCTAGTCACCAACTTACCAATGAAGAAAAAGATTTCTTCAATCTTGGTTTAAATTTCCATTTGGAACCTAAGTATAGTACATTTCATAAGCAAACACAAGTCGAAATCCTATATCAGAATCTCATAGAGCTCCAAAATGAAGGATTAATCAACATTAAAAATACTATGCCTGACCAACCGAGAGCAGAAGGTCGAACACACCGAAATCTCAAAAACCAAAGTGTCCTCACACCAGCCCTAAGGAATGCCGCTCGTAAGTTTAAAACTAATCATGAAATTATTGTACGTAAGGCTGATAAGGCGTCAATTTACGTGGTTCTGGATAAGGACGAATACTTGGGGAAAATAAATGCAATACTTGCCAACAGTAACAAGTTCAAACGAGTTAATAAAGATAGCACAACGGACATTAAGAAGAAAACCAATAAACTAATAAGTACTTTGAATTCTCAACAGGACGATGTGGAAATGCAACAAATAACTGGTGACTCCATACCCCGGTTATATCTATGGCAACATCAAAACTCATAAAAAAGATAACCCTGTTCGGCCAATCATTTCTCAAATCGGTACCTCAACATATAACCTTGCCAAAACCATCAACAAAATAATCACCCCTTGTTATGTATTAATAAATGTAAATAACATATTGTGCGCATGCACACACATTTATCATGTATACAGGCTGACCGAGAGTGGCAGACGCCAGTCCTCGTGTAGCTTCAATAGAGTTAACATCTACGCTCGTTGTTTTATTACCCACAGTCTTACTATATGACAGTGGCGACGAACATGGGATTCAGTTAAATGATTAATTGGTTAATTGTGAATAATGTCACAAACAAACAATACTAAGAAAAGTGTAAAAGGCAATAAAAGTGAAAATAATGAATAAAAAAGCCTAAGTGACCGGCAAGTGAAAGTCCAGAGTGAAACGAGACTTTTGTAATTGTTATGTAGTAAAAACCAATTAATTATCGAAAATGGCAAATAATGGTTTAAGAAACATTCCTCAATTTGATTCGAGCGAGATAAGCTTAGAATATTATCTGGATTTATTTCGTCAGCATTTGGCTGCAGCAGAAATAACAGACAATGATAAAAAGAAAAGTGTTCTTTTATCATCAATTGGAATGAAAACTTATTCTACATTGGGTAATATTTGTGCACCAGCGAAGCTATCAGAGAAATCATATGATGAATTAATAAAATTAATATCATGCAAATAATTGTAAATTCAAATCATATCAATGTAATGGCTGTGGCAAGACGGGCATCTACAGAAAGCGTGTAGATTAGAAAATAATAAATCAAAAATAAATGATAAAAGAAAAGAAAAGTTAAACAAGTTGAAGAAGATAGTGAAAACTCTTCAGAAGATGGAGATTAAGTACTGAAAACTCATTGTAGCCAAATAAAGAAAGATTCAGATACTTTTCAGAAGAAATTGAAAATTGGAAATAAAACAATGATGTTTGAGAGGAGGGGTTTCAATTCTAAATAAGAAAGATTTTAATAGCCTAGTTTGAATAATATAAAATTATTGAAAACAAATGTAAAACTAACTGCTTATAATAAGAGTGAAATTGGTGTTTTGGGAAAGATCAAAGTAAATATAAAATTTGAAAGTACAAATATCACTCATGAACTATTTGTTGTAAATGGTAAATATTCTAATATTTTTGGTAAGGATTTAATTGAAAAGCTTGGATTTAAATTTATTAATTAGTTGCTAAGTAAAATTGATGTAGAAGTTTTGTCTAAGGATTATAATGCAAAAATTAAAACATATGAACCTGTAAAAAATTATGAAGCAAAGTTGAAATAAAAAAAATAATGTTAAATTAACATTTTGTAAAGCTAAACCTGTAGCATATCACTATGCACATTTAGTTAATGATGCTCTGGAGGAAATAGAAAGCAAAGGTATTATTGAAGCAACCAATTCAAGTGATTTTGCATATTCCATTGGTCCAGTTCTTAAAAAAAATAGAAAAAATGAGGATATGTGTGGATTTCAAAAAGTTAAATACAGAATTAGTAACTGATGTCTTTCCAGTTCATCTAGTTGAAGTATTATTGTCAAGGATAAGTGATTCAAAAATTTATTCTAAAATTGATTTGTCAAATGCTTACTTGCAATAATCAGTAGATGAAATGGCTGAAAAGTCGCTGGTATTAATACACCTAAAGAGCTATTCAAGTTTAAGCGCTTACCATTTGGGTTAGCGTCGAGCCCTGCGATTTTTCAAAGATATATGCAGTCATTGATAAATAAAGATGGGGTGTGGGTTTATTTTGATGATATATTGATAACGGGTAAAAATAAACGTATTTCGGATATTCTTAGAAATAATAACATCAGATTAATTTTGCAAATTTTAAATTTTCCATTAATGACTTGGATTTTATATTTCTGTAATGGAATACGCCCTTGTCAATATAAGATTAAAGCTATTAAAAGTTGCCCCTCACCTCATGATGTTCAATCATTGCAATCTTTTATTGGTCTGTGCACTTAATATTCAAAGCTTGTAGATGTTTTTTTAAAATTAATTAGTCCATTTTATCTCCTTTTATACCAAAATTCTAATTTCAATTGGACTGAATTGCATTCCAATGCATTTTCTGTAATTAAGTCCAAACTAATCAATTCAAAAATGTTGAGTAGTTTTAATAAAAATAAAGAATCAATAGTTGAAGTTGATGCTAGTCCAGTTGGAGTATCTGCAGTGGTCAAGCAGATTGATGATTGCAACACAATTATCACAGTTGCATTTACTTCTCGAGTTTTAGCAAAAAGTGAAAGAAATTACTCACAGATGGATAAAGAGCATTAGCAATCGTGTTTGGTATCAAAAAGTTTTCAAAATATTTGTTGGGGAAACAATTTCAATTAAAACTGATCACAAACCCCTTGTATATATATTTAGGCCAGACAAAGGCATTCCTGAGTTGTCTAGTGCTAGACTACAGCGTTGGGATTTATATCTGTCTGGTTATGATTTTGAAATCAGTTATATTAAAGGTTGTAATAATGTTGCTGACTGTTTAAGTCGTTTACCAGTAATTAATGATAATGATTTGGAATTTCCTGTTCCTAATGAATATGTAAATTTAATTGAACAGTGTGCAAACTTCAAAATGAACTGTAATGTATTGAAAAACCATTATTTGCAGGATGATAAGTTGCAAAAAATTATAAGTTATATTAAGAAGGGTTGACCTTCTAACTCTGCATTGCCTGAATTAGTAAAATAATTTAAAAATATTAAAGCAAATTTAACATTGCATGAGAATTTTGTGTTGTTCAGAAATATAATTATTGTTCCTGAGGCTTTAAGATGTAATGTGTTAGAATAACTTCATAATGGTCATAATGTGATTCAGGCAATGAAGAGTTTGGCTAGAGGATATTATGTTTAGCCTAATATGGATAGTGATATTGAACAAGTAACACAAAATTGTCAAATTTGCGTATTCAATACTAAACAAAGTAGTGAAACAATTTTAAATTGGCCTCAAACTGAGAGTCCATGGGGCATGGTTGTGTATTTATATTGATTACGCAGGCCCTATTGATAACTATTACTTTTTGGTTATTGTTGACTCTCATTCCAAATGGATTGATGTACAAAAAATAAAAAGCCTTACATCGAGTTCTACTACTGATTTATTAAGAAAATGTTTTGCACTTTTTGGGTTACCTAAAATCATTGTTTCAGACAATCCATCAAATTTCAATTCCATAGAGATTAAGCAATTGTTTGATAAAAACAATATTCAGTTAATAGATTCACCTCCTTATCATCCTGCAACAAATAGCTTAGCTGAACGTGTTGTTCAGGAACTAAAAAAAGGTTTGAATAAATTCAAGAGTGAATCACTAAACACTCGCATTGCATATTTTTGTTTAATCAACATAGTACGGTCCATTCAGTTACACAACAAACCTCTGCACAATTAATGTTTAACCGTAGATTTAGAACTGTATTGTCTACCCTTTTTGAAAATAGGGATGTATCTTCCAGTAAATTTGAAAAAGAAAGTAATCAATTTCAATTACATAAACGAGTTTTTGCAAACAATTTTTGGTCTGGTCCTCAATGGATTCAAGGCATAGTTCATAAAATATTGGGTCCTAGAATTTATATTATTAAAATTAATAGTAATAGAGAGATTTACTGGAGGATACATTCAAATCAATTGATGAAAGTTGAATTGTTTGAGTCAGAAAATTGTGGAGACCCTGACAGTGACAATATAAATTTCAAAGCATGTGATCCTCTGATATTTGATACGAGCAAAAATGTTATCATGGATAAAATAAATGAGAACTAATGACAATTATAATCAGTCAGAGTCAAACCATAAAAATTGTCGTAACTTCAACTCAGAGACTACTGTTGAAGTTTGTTTATAAACTTAGGTTCTTCACTCACCATTTAAGGATAATATCTTATCATTAGTTCACATTGTTTATTCTTACATTAAATACA
>JARUHE010138427.1:0-14372 GCA_031471125.1 Archaeomysis grebnitzkii | reverse complement strand
ACACATGACCTCACGATGACGTCACGAAATATGAAATTTTGCCAATGTCAAAATATGCATAATTGAATTATAGATATACTTAGAAAATTTCAGATCGAAAGCTCAAATAGTTTGTTTTTATTAATTTTTATTCATTTTTCCAATTCTCGAGTTCAGTACCCCCTTAAGTTTTAATGTCATTGCTTTTAATTTTACAAAATAAATGCTCTCATGTTATGAAATATATTTATCGATTACTATTGGATTTTATAATGCTTAAAAATGATCTTCATTTTTTTTAATATTTTATTAGGGAGCACGTGTAAGTCGAGCATTGTCCGAAGCTCAACAAACTGTTCAAACCACAAAACATTTCGCTCACCCGGCTAATTGGGCAGGATTCTTACTCATCGGAGCTGATGTTAAACTATCGAATAAGGTAAAAAAGTTGTAATTGTTTGATAATGTTAAATCAAAATAAAAAATAATTTTTTTGTCATAAAATTGAAACATAAAATTGAAACGACGATTTGCACGATTGCAGGTTGCATTGATGGGATCTGCCTTGTGTGAGCTCTTGAGAACACCAGACAAATGTAGAGACGCTCTCCGAGTTAATCTCCATCTCGTAAGTACTCACTCTTATGAATAATTAAAACATCATTTAAAAATAAATTTATCTCTTTGATAAAAATATGTAAATTATTTGTTAAATGTTTAAACAGACACACAACAAGTTTTCATAAATTTATTTTGAAATTGAGAAATAGCTTTCTTAAATAAATTGTTCATTGAAGTATATTTTCCCAATTACCATTCAATGTTGCCAGCAACTCTGATTTCAAACTTGAACTCCATCAGGTTGAGAAATCTCTTCAAAGAATCCACCGCGGCCATAGAAACGCGATGTACACCACCCAACGCTCCATCGAAAACAAAGTAGGAAACGTTGCTGGCTGGAAAGACCTTCTCATGAGTGTTGGCTTCAGGTTCGAGCCAGCTGCCAACGGCATTCCCAGCAGCGTCTTCTTCCCCCAGAGTGACCCCGGGGAAAGGTTGACGCAATGTTCTGCAAGTCTACAAGCACTTCTAGGTTCGTTTAATATTCTGACATTCTTACTACTGTTCATATTGTAATGACTTTTATTGAGTGGTAAATAATAAATAAATAAATAATAAATAAATAAATAATTCTAAACTTATGCTATGTGTCCAATTAACAGGCTTATCTCAAACTTCTTTACACGCCGTCTCCAAGCTTTTAACGTCGCCTGAATATGCTGAAGACGTCATCTCGGTGATGAGAGCCGTCATATCTCAATTTACAAACAAAGACTTGGAAAACGAATGTATTGATGTTCCTGTGCCGGTGAAACTATGGCGTGTGAATGGATGTCATGAACTACTCGCTTCTCTTGGTAAGGATGTCAAAATATATATAACAACCATGAACATAATTTTGGTTATAAAGTGTTTGTATAATAATGCATCAATAGTTGTGAGTATCTTAAAACTTTACCCTCACAAAAGCTTGTCAAATCTTTAAAAAAAATCCGCTTATAAGTCGAATTTTTTCATAAATGTGGTACAATATGAGCAAAAGGCAACTTTTTTTACTTTCAGGTTTTGATTTAATGGAAGTAGGCAGAGACGAGGTCACTCTAAGGACAGGTAAACAGGCAAACAAAAGAAATATTCAGTTTGCTCATCAAGCACTTCTTGCATTGTTTGGTAAGTTTTTCACTCTAAACAGTTTTAGTTAATAAAGATATGTCAGACTATGAAGAAAATTTGTTTTTTATATATATAATTTTATTTATATTTGATATTATAAATCAGTTTTGTTTTTAAATGGATATCGTACTTTAATTTGTTTATTTAACCTTTCAACGCCTGAATTGTTATTACCCTAAGGTCTACAATACAATGAAATTTGCATTGAAAATAACCCTACACATGTCACTTGTTTGTCCCTACAGGTGTTAAAGAGCTAAAACTGACTGGCTTATTTGTTTATTTTTTATTTATTTATTTATTTATCAACAGACACTCAAGAAGCGCCAAAAAGCCTAAGTGTCGACTCCGAGAGCAGTCTCGAATCTTTTCCATCTTCCGAAGACGAGGACGAGTCCGTCTCCGCCCCTCCCCCTCCACCACCTCCATCGCAGCCGTTATTTCTGTCTCGAACGGCGCCTCTTCTGCTGGGACGAGGCGCCTTCTCCTCCTACGTCCGCAACCGAGGGGAGCCAGATGGTGCAAGGGCATCCACGAGTGAGCCGAAGGGGCGGGAGAGCGACGCCGCATTCACCCCCTCGCCTGTCGACCCATCCGCCAAGTATTCCCGGGCGTTTCGTTCTCCTCATGGACCTCCCAGCGACCAGGGATCGCCCCAACCATCCCCTAGGTTATCCTTGACCCTTGCTCACCAAAACAAAATTCGATCCATGTACACCTCCAACTCGCCTGCAAGTGATGGTGGTGGGAAGAGACCTGACAGCTCAAGTAGTACAAGTAGTATGACTGACTGGGAGAGTGGCCAGGCTACTGTTCGAAGACAACCTCTTCCCAAACCAATTGTCGTTCCCAATCCCACAGCAATAACACACAGTAGAGTGAGTGATGTTAGTGCAGGATTTGTTCGCCCACAGCATGTATCCATTAATAAAAGCAATTCCCAAGCTTCGTCTGGTTTCGAATCTCAAAGCTCCGACTCAGATTTTGGTCCCAAAAGAACTGGCACTGTCAGAAGTGTATATACAACGGTGGGAAGTGCCGCTACATTGAAGTTATCTAAAAATGCAACTATGGATACCTTAGATCGACTTAGTGTTAGAACTGAAGTGGGAAAACCTTCGGCTAGTGGTACAAGGGGAAGGAGAGATTTAAGTACTGATCGGGAATTGTCTGTGGCAGAAGTAAGTGAATCTCAACCTTCAACCTCCGCAAGTGCATCAGCGACAATAAATGAGACAGCTGAGCCCCGATCTAATCAAATACGAAAAATACCAGAACGCCATTTAGATTCCTCAATCGGTAAATTGTTAAGGCCTCGGACTAACCATGCAGCAACAATACACGAAAACGATTCGGTGTATAATTATCGTTCTGGTGATGATATGTCTATGTCAATAAAAATCGGTCATATGGGCCACAAAAGTATACAAGATCATATCATTGCAACTCAGATGTCAAGGCTCAATAGAGAAATGCCAATAAGTGATGTTTACCATGAAAGAAATCTTGGTTTAGGACTTGCTCCTCCTTTATCCAAGCTTTTAATGTCAGCAACACAACCCATTGTCGCACCAGATCATGCTGATAATGAAAGCAAATCTGCTTCAGAAGACAGTTTTGGTAATTTTGATAAACTATCAATCACAGACGATAATCAATTAGCTTTACCACCTAAACCTGATTTTAAACCAAAGCCACCTCCTATCCCTCCTAAAAGATTCGGTCCAAAACCTTGGGTTTCTGCCCACCCACATGTCACTAGCATGGGGGTTAGTTTAGACGCTAACGCCGGTGGGTTAAGTCAACCCGGCGAGTTGAGTCGAAGAGACGAAGGGGATGGAAGGTCAATGACAGATTCTCATTACTCAGGGTACTCACCTTCAAGAAGTAATGGTGGAAAATCGGACATCACGGCACCTCCTCAGCCTCAACCACGAAGCTATTACGAGCTGAAGAACAGCAACGTGGAAAGAGAAGACATTGGCGTTCATGGACCGTCCAGAGACGAGTCTCACGTCCCTACAATCGGTGAGTTACACACGTATGGAAGTTTCAATCCCGCGTATGAACACGATGAGCCTCTGACGTTGACAAGCTCAGTGGGACCTCGGATCAACTCTTCGGAAATCGCCGAATACATGGAACAAGTGCTAGGTACTGCTGATCCACCTGAAAACGATCATTCAGACGATTCGGAAGTGAAAAACAGAACTTGTAAAAGACCAAATAAACATAACAATGCTTGGACTAAAGCAAAGCCACATAAACAATTTTCACATCATTCTCAGCCTTCTTCGTCGTGCTAACCATAGATTATTTTTAAAGTGAAGCAATATTAAAACAATTTTTTATTAACTATGTAGTGCCAATTATATCTGAGATGTCAAAATGATGCCAAATGTATTATAATTCTTAACGTGCCAAGTGTATCATTTCTGTCAATCAGTGTCAGCCGTATCTGTGAAATAACCAATATTTATTGAAACTTTTCAATTATAATTATAGAATGCCAAAAATGAATATGAGTTAAACTTTGTATTATAAATATATGTAAATATTTCAACATAATTCCATACATACATTTATGTTTGTGTATATATATATATATATAAATGTTCGTTTATGTTTATTTATATACTCGTGTATGACTTCTCTTTTGTATAGAAAAACAATAAAGTTGGAAACCGTGTCTATGAATTTATTATTAATGAACTAATTGTGTAACAAGGGATTGAAGTGTCATTGGTGCCAAAGTATTAATATTATAGCGATGAATTTTATTCTTTAAAATTTTGTGAACTTGATTTTTTATCTTGTTTTTATTTCAAATGTTTTAAAATAATTTTGTTATCTTTTTTACTTTTAGAATTAAAGAAACACAAAGTCAATGTTGAATTTGTTTAATGTTTTGATACATTTATTAAATTGTATTTATCTAAGTGTCTTTATGCATAAGGAGCAATTAAAACCACCAACTAAACAGAATTCTGAAGAATAAATGTTAAAACTGATGGAACTTTTTAATGGATATTTTATTATAATATGCCAGTATTTTTATTTCAAATTAAAGTCATGTTTTTTTGTATTTAACTTTCAAGAATTTCCAAATCTAATTTGGAACAATTTACCAAATTAGAAGTACTTTTAACCTTATCAAGTCTTACTGAAATAAACAACCATCTGTTTAGAAGTATCTCAAATTGGTTTTCTACAAAATAGTCATGACATCATTTTTAACGTGTTGGCTATACATATTTTAGATGAAAAAGGCCTGAGTAGACATCTATTACATTTTTAAAGTGAAGCAAAATTATTTTTTTGCCTTGAAAAGTTGTATTTGATAAAATAAAAAATAGTATACATATTAATATGGACAATTTCTTATATTATTGCTCATTACTTGTTTCAATAATTTACTTTTACTCATTATCTATTCTATTAATTATCAAACTAAAATTTTGTTTGTGCAATATTTCTTATCTTCTCTATATCTCTGAAAAATGTTTGTTTGGAAAAGTATTATTCTAAAGTAAAAAATAAATGTGGAAATTTCACATAAAATAAAGTTTGTAGTAACTGCCCTCACAATCAATATAGATACAATATTTGAACATCAATTAATACAATCTTACATATTATAAATACATTAAAAAACAAATAGTATTCAACTATGTTGGCGTGTCAAGTTTGGTGAGTTTTTTATTTAAAGAATTAGTTTACATCAATATGTGTTTAGTAAAAGTTGTTTGTCTTCTGCTTCTCATAATAATACCCAGAGTAATTGCTTAAAATTCATTATTCTGTGCCCTTTTTTACCCAAAAATGAGAGATTTGAAAAAAATGAACAGTTAAAGCAATTTTTATTATGTGTTAATTTTGTAACATAACGTTCTAATTAATAATTATAATTGCCATTTTTTGTAAAACCAACCTTTCTTTTAGTTTGCCAAAAAATAAAAATTATCGGTTAAAGTTTTTTGTTTAAAGAGTTGCACAATATTCATTAAAACAAAAGTTGTTTATCATGTCCTTTTAATTGTTTATGCCATGACTATCATTTTAAAAACATTTTGATTTTTTACCAAAACATGTCAGGTTTTAAAATAATTCTCTTACACACCAACAAATTTAATATTATGTTCCTTTAATTATTGAGTTTTTATATAAACAGTTTTATAATTTACTTTAATAATTGTAAATGTTAGTTACATTGAAGTAAAAGTCACTTAAATTATATACATTTATTTCTTAAATTATAACTTTTTTTACTTAGTTGTTTCATATTTTGATATTTAACATTAATTGTTTAATTAACCTTTTAAACTGTACGTTTTATAATAAAATACAAAAATGTCAAGTTTATCTAAATCAATAAATAGTTGTATGATATTAAAATTATTTTCTACATATTTTGTTGCTAAGCAGTTGTTATTTGATTGTGATTAAAATACATGAATATAAGGTTAAAAATTTATTTTAGCCGATGCCATAATGTAAATTTCAGTTTGTAAACTTGGGTTGTACTGTTGTGTATATTGTGATATATATAAATATATAAATATATTATTACTATTATCATTGTAATATATCGTTTTGTAATATAACTTATTTCTAACATTGTCTTATTAACCATGGTTTCAACTGATGTTGCATACTCCATCAATGATACGTTCCCAAATTCAGTAAGAACTCGAACATCACAGATTTGTTACATACACAGAACAATGCTATTTGCCCCGTAGTTAATATATTATACAATATGAAATAATAAAAACATTTCATTTACAGTACTAATAGAAAGAAAATGTAGAACTGGTCTCAATGTCTATGTCACACAAAATAAATTGTCGTTGAAGTTGATGTTGTTCCAGTAAAGGAATGGAAAAAATTAATGTCTCGTATAAAATATTGAAATCGTATTCCTTCAATCAACCTTCTCAATATGTTATTATAACTATAACACAGACGAGACACAACTCAAGTATGTGTAAAAGCCTCTGCACTGACCCTACAGTTGAATATATTTATTACATATCTGCTTGTAAGTTTGTTGGAACTTTAATATGATTTTGCAATAGCCTCTGTTTCTTAGTTCTATAATGGCAATAAATAACAAAACTACATGTTTATATGAAGCATGTGGAAGGATAAAGATATATATGTCTTTTTCTCGTCGTCGTGAGAGTCTATAAGTTTTGAAATTTGCTATATTTGAGAATGTGCAAACAATTTTAGCCAATACTAAATCTACGCTTGAAGCTGTCTTTTCTAGGGAGTAGATGGCCAAGGTTTAGAATTACTCTTCGGTAAATAGTTTGCGACTCGAGCCTTACCATACTGATTGCATGTTTAGTTAAAACCAATTTACATTCCTGACTGCAACTGTGAGGAACAGTTTCTTTCAAAAAATATAATTTATTTGAAGAGATACAAAAAATTGTATGGGAGAAAAGTTATTTATGACCCTGTAACGATCTAACCAACACTAACAGCAGCACAAAATTCATAGATTAACAATTATTGAGTTATAGCCAAAAAAAATTATTTTAACATTGGGTTTGCCGATTTATAATTTCTTAAAACTTATCATCTGAAAGGTCACAAAACTTATAATGTAGCTAATTCTCCCTCAATTAAATCTATGTTGAGTAACCTAACCTTTAAATTTTTTCATAGTTTGAAACTGTAGAAGGTTTTCTCCCCAACATTCTCAGAAGTGACATTGGTATATACTCAAAAACTTAAGCAAAGACAAAACGGTTGTAATAAGTTGTACATATATCTAATTAACATTGCAAACACTCCGCCAAGAAGACAAAGTTAATAGACCGTTACATAATAAAGGCAAGAACAATTTCAGAACCAACTGCTAACAGCTTAACGGTATTAGGAACTATCCTTTGTATCATGTACAGTCTTCCAAAAGTTCATAAATCAAACTTTCAACAATTAAAGGTCCTGCCAGCAAGATACTTCTCGTGTTAAAGACGTAGATACATCATGTTGCGTTCACTGGCCAATACGTGAAACTGAGCGTTGGAAACGGTTAGTGTGAAAACCATCACGTTTTAACGTGACCATCCCGTGGTTTGCAAATAGTTAACTACGTCGATATTGCATGTGACCTCCCAGATAACACACCCACCAAAAAAGGCTCTTTTTACCGTGGGCTACTGCTTATTAAAGTGGAACAGGTCGGGCCCACCGTGCCTGGATCTTTAAGAAGTGTTTAAGCGTCTTTTTTAATCATCACAACCAACCATTTTAAAAGTTTTAAACATTACTTATTTTAAGAGTCTTTTTCAATCATCACATGCCACTGTCTCAAGTATCTTAACCATAGTGGTGAGAATGATATCTTGTTCTGTATTTTGTATGCAATAATTCATCTATGCTGTGAGGATGTTATTTTTCTCTGTTGTATTTTCAATTGTAACAATTTGAAATTCTTTACTTAGACATAATTTGTAAACATAATCCGGCTTAAACATTTCTAAACTAAAGCATATGTCATTTTATTTTTTAAACAAGATTATGAAAATTGAAAACTTTAATTTCATTAAAAATAAATGAAAACTCACGTTTTTAGCAAAAACCGCCATGCTACAACCATGGGTGTTGTGGGGCTACCCCCATGGTTAAAGCATAGCTTAAGCAAGACTCGTGCTTACTGGACATTGATTTAATTTTGGTACGGTTTTAATATAATTTAATAAATAAAGAAAAAAGTCAAAGTTGGGTATAAAACAACACCGGCAACAATTTGCATGTGTGTATTTTGTACATAACATCTTGAAAGTGACATCAATTGTTTTGGCTGAATATTTATTTGGTTGCATTTGATTTATATATAATATTTACTTACAATTGGTTTAAATGTATTGTTTACTTGAAGTTGTTTACTTAATCAAATTTATTTTTAACCACGCGCAAAATAAAAATGTCATCGCTTATCTAAAAATTGACACTCATTTTCTATGACTCAAATCATAGAAAACTGTCCAGGTGTTCTGTCTTCCTGAGATAATAAATTTCTATGAGTTATGAAACAGCTAATACTTCATAACTGAAATATTCAAGTTAAAAAACATATATATTTGTATCAAAGGCTACCGAAGGCCACACTGAGTAACCTCGAAGGTCACATACGGTCTTTAGGCCACAGTTCGCCCACCACTAGACTACATTAAGCTGTATATTCTAAAGGCGCCTTTTGAATGTCTTACGCAAATTCATTAGTCAGTCACTTTCCAGTCAACAAGTCCCATTGTAAAAGCAGGTTAAAATGGAATGAAATCTAAGAACCAAATATAAATGTCGTGAAAATTATTTTATATGAAACCTCCGTATATCGGCCAAGCTAGAAAGTATATGTATATCACAGATAAAGAATCGGCACACGTGTTTTTCCATCGAGCGAAATACTTTTTGTTAGCTAACTTACCTACATGAATAAAGATATCCAAACTAGGATGATTAATATCCATGTTTCAATTTTCCAAAACTAATATGCTACGAAGGGAAATTTAATTTAACGTGAATTTTAATTTACAAGTTTGCAGGCAAGAATGTGTTGCAAAGATTGAGTTATTTCATTGAAAAGTCCAGAATTACGCCATAATGACAAGCTTCAGCAACTACACCAGAGTTAACGAAAAAGAATGAGATTCTCACTTAACGAATGTTTTAGAAAATCAACTTATTGTTTTCATTCAGTCAATTGGTTATGTTTGTAAGAATAATTTAAAATATTTGTTTTTATTATATTTGCATTATTATTGATTTATTCTTAATATTATCAATATATTAATTATCATTAAATTTATGTTTTAGTGTTTTACCAAATAAAAAAAATATTTAAAAACATGTTTATTCTTGTTCTAAGAATACACAAACTAAAACACATCAAAGTTAGTTTTGAAAGCTATCCATAGTTAACTGTAACACTTTGAAGGTCGAATAATAATAATATAATAATAATAATATAATAATAATAATATAACAATAACAATAATAATAATAATAATAATAATAATATAACAATAATAATAATAATAATAATAATAATAATGATACTGATAACAACAATAATAAGAATAACAATATCAATTCTTACAGGATTTTGTAAGAATATTTTTCAAACTTTGGAACTACGCCTATGTATATAATTTTTTCAAAAGTTACATATGTAGTTGCTTATATAAAGAAGCACCGCACCGCACCGCACCGCGTCACACACACACTCTCAGATAGCCATCACAGTTTAAAGAAAGACAGTTGTTTAAAGACACGGGTTTCTCCGCTAGCTCACCCCTCCACAGTTTAAGGAAAAACACAGTTAGTTAAAGAAATCGTGTGTATGTCACAAGTCCCTCCAGCTTGGTGGGTCTTACTCCCGGTCCCCCAGCAGCTGATTAGATTGTTGCCAGATTGTTTTTTTTTTAAACATTTAATCATGAAATTATATGGTTTAGGATGTGGGTACTAGGTAAATCATAAAGCTTCTTTTGATGTGTGGATAATAAGGGAGGGAAAAACTTACAGAATTTATTCAGATAAGGTAATTTTCTGTTTGAAACGGACAGCGTTAATAGGAATTTGTTTGTCAAATGGCTTTGCAAACAGCTTTAATGCATTGAACTTTGGGTTTCCCCTGTGGGGTTTTTAAAAAAAAACATTATAGTAAATATAACCTTTAATATATTTTGAATTTGAATCTTACGTCTGACTGTCGTCTGCTAATTATTGTTGGTGCTAGGTTTTTGTACGGGATATTAATACACAAAGTTGAGCATTCTGGTAGACAATTTAACGACTTTTATAGTATTTTTTTCTAGACAATTTTTGTTTAATAATTAGTGTTTTGCTCAACTGTTTTGTAGCCGCCTTGTATTCCTCTATTTGTACATTTCTACATTCTATAGATGTGGGTTCCTATTTTTTATGTACGCATTCTACAAACGAGAAAGTGAAGTTGACCGTTGATTTTTTATTTTCTATAGTTCCTCCTGTTAATTTATTTACGCATTTTAGGTTCAGTTAGATTGTTTGAGCTTTTTTGGTGCTTAATATTTATTAAAAACTCTGACTTTCATATTACTAAAATTTGAGCAATCCCGTTCATATTTTAACAAATTACTTTTTTGGTATATTTTTCGGATTCTTCGGATTTTAGCAATTTATGTTCAGTGTTTTGGTCGAATGAGCATGGAGTGTTGTTATCGTAAATGAATGGTATGTAAACAACATTTTTTATATAAACTGTAATTATAAAATAGTTGTATAAACAGATTCAAGAAATACGAGGGAAATAAGGTGCTTAAATTGCCGCGGTAGGTACCTTATTTCCCTTGTATTTCATGTTTATATATCTATTTTATTAATTTTTTCAACAAAAAATGATCGTTCACTGTTTATTCACGCTGCCAAAAAATGGCAGTTATCATATAACATGCTTGAACATGGCCAAGTGAAACTGAAAATTACCCATAAACTATTCAATATGAAATCATTTTGCAGCTAAAATAAACAAATTCATTTTTACATGATCTTTATACAATTTCTAACATTTTATCACACTTATAAATTTGTTTTTTACTATTGTGTATTTTATAATACATTAAATCTTGCTGCACAATTTAAGTATAGTTATTTTCACATTTATTTGTCTTTTTACAGAAATTCTTACACATGTTATTTCAAATTCAAAACAAAACATTTGGCTGAGTTGCCAGAAATTTATTTAGATTTTCCCAAATTTAGGGTTTTTTATATTTTGTTTTAAGTTTTATAAGAAATAATATTTATTAGTTTAGAACTTAAATAATTTATTAATTTCTATTTAGTTATGAAACACTACAATTATATGTTTGGTCCTTTTTTAAATTTGCCTTTTATACATATTATCACGAGTATTTTGAACAAAATATGAACATTTTGCCTATGTTTGCTCTTTTTCTAATGAAATTGGGCTACAAATACCAATCGGCATCTGGCAACCACGTTTTCGATGAAAATTTCCAGAATTTCAAAGTTCAATCAGCCGATGCACTTCATGGCGGAAGGATGTAATTATGCATGGATGTTGTTTTAATTTTTTAAACAATTTTTCGTTATATTTCTTCAAAAAGATGAAACCTTCAATTTTGTTTAATTCATGTTTGTTATCTTTCGGAATGTTAAAAATAAGTTTATACAAATTAAAAGTTCAAATATATAAATATAAATATAAATAATAAAATAAAAAGTTGCTTTGCATTGTGGGTATGGTGGTTACTTCGCCTACCGCGTGACGTACACACGTAGGGGCGGAGTTATTGGGGAGGGTGTGGTGCTATTGATTGATTGTTAACAGGTAAAAGGTACCCTAAGAGAGAAAAAAGAGAAGGACAGTTAGAGAAAAAAGGGTGAAAAATGAAATAAAATGAAGATTAAAAGTACCACTATCTTCGAGGCGTTCATTGTGGGGTTAAACCCCTGGTATCTTTTGACTTTTGTTTTTCGCCTACCGCACTTTCATTTTACACTGGAGTTAGCTTGCATTAGCCACTCATCATCTTGTTGGCCCTAGGAGTCCGTTCACCGCTAGATCCTGTCTGTTGTGTTGTTCTTTTGCGTTCCACTTTATTCTTGTCTCGTGTTTATTTTGTTTGTTGTTATTCTTTTCTTCAGATTCCTCAGTCCTCGTTCTTCAATCTTTATTCTTCATTTTTTATTCTTCGTTCTACCTTCTACATTAGCTTCTGTAGATAGGTGCTGGCTTAGCCTGGGCTGCTTTCAGGCTTGACTGGAACCAAGCACGTTCTCTTTCTGGGTTGGGGTTGAGTAACCTTTCGATACGGTGCACTTCTGGATTAATTGATTCCTAGATTTTTCTTGCTCTCTTGTGTAGTCTCACATTTAGTGCTGGCATTTTTGTTCTTTCATGCAATGTTTGGTTCGTGTATTTTGCTCGTCTGCCATCCCTTGTTTGGTCGTCATGTGTAAACCTAAGTCCTCTGTTTCTCACTATCTAAGCTTTCTTCAACATTATTTTTGGTGCTGCGTTCATTGGAACTGGGGGGTTTTCTAGTATTGGTAAGACTAGTTTTTTGTAAGGCTTACCTTTGGTTCTTGTTGTCATTTTCCTGAACCTTTGGAGTTTGGTCAGAGCAGCTTTGGCTTGTTGTACTCTGTTTGTTACCTGTGTCTTTTACCCTGTGGTGTGAATGTTGTGTCTAAACATTTTTCCTTTTGTCTGGTACTCGATTACTTTCCCATCGATGGTTACTTGCTTCTTTGCTTGTGTTCTTGGTTTGTTTTCCATGGCGAGTATTGTGAATTGTTCAGTTTTTGTTTTGATTTGCCAGTCCTTTTCGTATTTGTTGATTTTCTTCACTTCTCTTACTGTTTTTGCTTGTAGCATTTTTTCGCTTTTACCTTCATATGAGATTATTTGCGTGACATCGTCTGCGAATATCATTTGTTCTGCGTTGGGTTCTACTGTAAATATGCTGTACTGCGTTGGTGAGAGACAGCTCCCTTGTGGCAGTCCACTCTGCATCTCGAATTCTTCGCCCAACATATTTTGCTCCATTTGTATTTTTGCATTTCTGTTTTCTAGGAAGCTGTTCAGGATTTTTAATGTGATTAAAGGTAGGTCCAATCTTGACAGTTTGTAGGTTAGACCTCTGTGCCATACTTTGTCGAATGCTTTTGACACATCTCTTAGTACGACATGAATTCTTTTATTTTGTTCTTTCCATTGGCTGATTAGTTCCGTGCACAATGCTACTGCCTGCAATGTGGATCTGTTTCTTCTAAATCTATATTGCCTAGCATTGTACTTGTTGTTCTCTAGGAACTTCACCAGCCTTGTGTTGATGATTTTATCCAGCACCTTGCCTGGTACTTCCAGTAGTGAGATAGGTCTGTAGTTTTTGGCTTCGTGGGCATTTTTCCTTGTTTGGGTAAGAATATAATTTTTGCTTTCTTGAACCCGTCTGGAAAGTATCCTATGGAGATGCAGCTATTGAGTATTCTGCGAAACTGTTCTTTTATATTTTTTGGCAGATGCTTGATGGTTTCTTTGCTGATGTTGCTGAAGCCGGAGTCTTTTGTTTGAAACTGTTGATTGTTGTTTCCAGTTCCTCCACGTTATTTTCTTCAGTGAGTTCGTTTTCTTCTGATAACACTGGCCTGCGTAGTTTCAAAGGTCAAGCATCTGACAACTGATTCTAGGGTAATTTACTATGCAGAATCCAAAAATCACACTCATTTTGTTAAATCAGGTCACGTTTTTGCGATACGAGGCGGTAAAAATAATTGAAAATGCCACTTACACAGTACGATACTCCCTGATAAAATTGCTGTTAAAATGAATAAACGTTTGACCTTTCGATCATGTAGTCTATATGTTCGTATTTATATGTCTTGCTGCCATTCCATTGAAAACACCAACCCATTAAATAACGTATCACAACTTTTTACAAGAGAAAAAAGTTAAGAAAAATGTATTAATAAAGAAATAAACAAAATTAAATATTCTGGAGAAATAAACTACGTTTGTGGAGTAAAAACTTCACAATGAAACAATTCAATTGCTTACCAACAAAGAGGATGATTTTACGTAAAATAAAACTGCACACAGGTTTCTTATATTTTCTTATACCTTTTTATGT
>JARUHE010138316.1:0-14373 GCA_031471125.1 Archaeomysis grebnitzkii | reverse complement strand
AGAAAGAACAATTTCTTATGGTAAATTTGTTATGAAAAAGTGAACTTTTTCAGCGTTTCTCTGCAATTATGCCCAATCATGATTCATGAATGTATAAAATTAATATCCTAATCCCCATAATAATATAACTTTACTTTTGCTAAAATGAAATAATGATACAACACAAACCTGTTACCTGTGGCTGTATAATGAATGTTATGAACAGACAACAGTACAAGGCTGTTCGTTTCAAATCTCTAGAGTAGGCTATTTAAGAAAATAATTTTCAATTAAATTTGTTTTCATGTAAAAACACTTTCAAAAGTAACTGAAAATTATGATATGGCAATAGGCTACATTAAATCTGTTAACATTTGTATTAAAGCATTAGCCTAATTAACCACTGATCTGAATGTATTAATATTCAAATAACCTAAATGTAATTAACACTTGAAAAATGGAGGTCAGCTGACTCAGTTTCCGTCTGCAAAGTCAAAAACTAGTCTAGATTCTATCTAAATAAACGTAGGTTTAGCTAAAATTGCTAAATAGCAACATAATTTGTCATCACTAATGTGAATTAACAACTAATCAGATTCACAAATATAGGCCTATTATACCTTTTCAGTTTTTAAAGTTTCATACAATATGAAATTAACATATATAATAATATGGTATTATGCATGGTTCATGACAAGTCAAAAATGATTCTTTTCCTTTTTTTGAGTGCGCCAACTTTGTTCAAAATGTTTCAGGCAAGTCAATACATGAAAACAATCAGGTACATAAATACAACATCAATTATTATGCTTCACTATTACGGTATGGTGTGGGTGTGTGTGTGTGTGTGTGTGCGCGCGTGTGTGTGTGTTAAATGTATACCATTTAGGCCTATAGCCTATGTAAGTTTTTTTTTATGTTTATTCTATCATCAAATGACGCGAAATTCAACTCTAATTTGGTGACAGGTCGATCTGATTTGTTTATGCCTAAATATTTTTGTTCAAAATGAAAGGTATCGCCAGTTTATTTACTTATAATTATTCAGAATGAAATATCTCCTAATTTACATTTTGAAAATAAATTAACAATGAATGGTTTTATTGCTCAAAACTAAAGATAATCATTATCGAGCGCGGGAACGATAATATTGATGTGTTTATAAGTGTTTTTTTTTTTTAAATTTGAAAAATTATAAGTTTTATGTTTTATTTTAAAAATATCTTTATTTAGAATATAATTAAGACCTGTACGTGCTCAAAAAGTTTTACTAAATATAGTTTTTACATAAACTTATAGTTCTTGAAATAACAGCTGTATGAGTAAGGATTGCCCAAATAGGACACTAGTCTAAAATGAAAACTTGGTTCATATTTTTTTTATTTTCAAATAGCCTAACACTTACCTAGAATCAAATACTATATTTGTTTGGATTTTCATAACAACAGTTTGTTTTTAGTTTTTCACGGGGTTCACCAAAATACTAATTTGGTTGACTCAAATTATTATTATTTTTTTTTAAATAAATGTTTACAAAAAATTGAATGAAGGGCTATTACAAACAATCTTTACTTAGAAAACATATTTACAAAATAATACAACTTTTTTTTAAAAACTGTATTATTTACCTTTTTAGGGTTGACTAAAATCAAAATGGTTAATTATAGTTTAATTTATTAATACCAATCAAACGAAAAGAAAGTAAAAAATTACCATTACTCCTAGAAAACCAACAAAACACGATTTTATTTAAACTGAAATTGTTAAAAACGCGACGGTAAGGACGATTTACCCTTTCTGTGATTAGCAATGACCTGTAATGTGTCTGAACAATAATGTGTTTCGAACATTGATGATTTTCTTGCGTGGTCAAAGGTCATATAAAAAATAATATCAAGATCAAACTTTATTTTATTTAAACAATGTCATAGCCAAGGAAGTTTTTAACATACAATATTTATGTACATTATTTCTATTTTTGCTTCACCCTTTCTTTAAGAAAAATCATTTCAAGATATATTTTTAGTAAAATTTTTGCATCAAGTTATCAATTGTTTCCCTACAGAGGCCAACGATGGAAGACGATCGTCTTTTATTGAAACCTATTAACAAACTTTTGTTTGGTGACATAGACAATAATGATCTACTAATACATAGTTCAAACCAATTGAAAAACCTTCAAAACAATTTAAGTAAGAAAAGAAACTATCTTGAAACAGATGACTGCATTAAAAGTGAGAGAAGCCATAGTCATATGAAGCTGAATATCTTCGGTGCTCAAAGTGAACAAGCTGCGTACAATTATGGCAGTGCTATGAACTTCTCAAACAGTTACACGGAACTGCCCGACGATTTCGGTATCAAATGTGATCAGCCCTGGACAGGACGCCCATGGAGCCCCCGAGCATCTACTGCAATTGACTATGGGCAACACGAAAATAACTTCGACAACACAAACGCTGACTCCAGCAAAGAAAACATTGGCGACATAATTGCATCTCAAGGTAAGATTTATTCTATATATTTCGGTCTTACCTGACACCCTCATCAGGTGACACCTGAAATATTGTTTGAAAATAAACTTATCCTCGTGAAGTTGTGTGTTTGATTTTAACAAAAACTGAAAAGTTTTTCCAACAAAATTTTGTATATAGCTTTATAATGTATTGAAATAACTAATTTTTTATAGATAGTTTTTAATGACTTAATGTGTTTTCAAAATTAAGCTAAATATTTTTAAAAATTTTCTCGAGCGTGCCATTAGGTGAAGGCTCTATATAGGTTTTATTTTTTATTTTGGCGACGGCGTCGTCAGCGTCGTCATCTGCACCTGGAAATCAATTAGTATAAAACAGCAGAACTTTCATAAACAATATTTGTTTGTCTTAACCTTCCAGCTAATTTTTTCATAAATATTTCTTTGCAAACATCAACATTTACTGAGTTTTAGCAAAAAAACTTCCTTTTTAACTCTAAAAAGTTTTGAGCAAAAGTTTAAAGTTTTTTGTTTGAAGAGTTGCAAAAAAATATTGAAGAAAATTTGTTTATTATGACTATCTATTCAAAATTGCCAGGAGTATTTTGTTTTCAAAAAGTTATAGCCAAAAACAGAGTTTTGAGCAAAAGTTTAAAGTTTTTTTATTTGGAGAGTTAGAAAAAATTTTGTTGAACAAAAGTTGGTTGTTATAACCATTTGACAAATATTGTCAAGAGTATTTAAAAATATAATATTTATGAAGTTATAGCCAAAAAAAGAATTTGTGGAAATAGCCTTAAGTATTTCACAAAAAATAAAGTATTTTATTTATTTATTTGAAGTTACAGAAAATTTGGTGGAAAAAATTGTTTACAATGACCATCAATGGACTGACTTGTCTAGGCCAATATCTAGCTAGAATTTAGGTTATTTCCATTTCTCAACTAACCTGAACAGTATAAAACACTGATTGCATATAGGCATATAAGTGCAATTTTATTTCCTTTGTTTATTCAACATTGAATAATGGTTTTGAAATATGTTCTGTAAATAATCTAATAACACATTTTAGAATAAAAACCTATTAATTATGAAAAAAAATATATATGAAGTGTTCAATTTACGTTTTTTAATAAAAACTTTCCTTATAAGGTTTTATTTTTCCGTTCTTGTCGCATCGTGTGCATCCGAAAACCAATTAGCATTTAACAGCTTTATTAATTTGAAGAGTTACATATAATTTTTATAAATAAAAATGTTTATTTCCAGTTAATTTGTCGGAAATTATTTTTTCCAAAAGTTAACATTTACGAAGTTATAGCCGAAAACGCATTTTCAACTCCTATTTAAAGTTTTTTCATATGGAGAGTTAAAAGAAATGTTGTTAAAGAAAAGTTACTTGTTAAGATAATTTGCCAAATTGTAGCGCTATTAGTGCAAGCATTATTTTTATGAATGAGTTTAGCTTCTGAGCTTTCTTAACATTTGAAATGTAAAAAATATTTTTAGGTCAAGTTTTTCAAGAAAGAATTGAAAATGAAACAAAAGATTTTGTAAATTTTATCCAAAGCTTAAACCTACCAAATGGCAACACAGGACAAGGAATCTCGTGAGTGTTTAAATTTAAAAACTTGCACATATCAGAAGTTTAATTTATGGCCAGTAAAGTATTTTTGCTGAAATATAACCTTAAGTTGTTCTTTTGTAGCTTTACTATTATAAATTATTTTGAATCACAAATAAATTTTATGCTAAATTAACAATTAATAATTACAAAAGAATATGAATTTATTGTATTTAGAGACAAAAGTCTTCCATGTCACAGGTTGAGTTCTAAGTGGAAGATTTATAAACATTTTTTGTTTGAGGGTAAACGCCTTTAATCCTTGTCGACATTGTGCATAAACGACATTTTTATCTTTTCAGCCAAGCATCTTCTTGTGAAGTAGCTTCCGAAAAGTTCCAGCTGTTGCTTCAACTTCACAACGAGGCTGCTAAGATCACAACTTTAATTTGTGAAAAGATGAACCTTACCAAATAATTCAATGAAAAAATGACACAATTAACATTTTTTATTTTATGATTTTTTTAATTGAAACTATTCAATACAAATAATTCAACAATGAACATTTTTTTATTTTATGATTTATTTTTAATTTAAACTACTCAATACAAATAATTCAACAATTATTTTAGTACAGTACATAAATGTTCAATATTAATTGAATTATTAATTGTATTACCTTCAAAACTTAATCGATGTCTTATATATTTTTTTCAATTAATATCATTGTCTTTACTTTTTTATGTCAATTGTTTGGCTGCACAACAATAGAAATTTAAGAAAAGTGAAAACATAATTATGATTTTGATTTTTTTAAACATACACGAGATTTAGATAACAATTTATCTATTTGTATTTTCTTGTAAAATACGTTCTTTAATAGAAATTTTAATTCTTATGATTACATTTAAATATAAACAATAAATATCAAGTTTTTGTATTACCAAGTTATGAGATATCAGCTGACAAAAAAATATCAAATTCTATAAAATAATTCATACACACATACATATGAATAATATTTAATTTTCAACATTTATAAATGTGAAAATTTTGTTTCCAAGGCACTAAAACTAGAGTGTGAAATCAAAATAGAAAGAAATTTAATTGCTCCAGTGAATGGAGTTGAAATGATTTTATATAAATTTAATGAAAGTAAAAACTATAAACAATCATAATTTTCAATTAAAATGTTATGTTTTTATTATAATAAGAACAATTAAATTTGTTATAATGCAAGTAGAATTATAAAATGTTCACATTTGTAAAATTTTCCTTTGAAATGTCATTTAAAATATTAAAAAATTCTCTCTTCAACAAAAAACTTAATTCTGTGGCTTTTTTGCTGTTGTTACTCCAGCGGAGTATAAGCCGTTCAAAGAATAGTATTTTTCTTTTTATTACTTATTATTATTTATTTTATTCGTTATTTTTCTATATATTGACAAAATAAACAACATAATTTCTATACACTGGGAGTAATTTTTCGGTTTTTCTGACGTAACAAGATTAACCTCAAAGCAAAGACAAATTTTAAATTTTCTTTAAACAAATTTTAATTCAAAGTAATTAGCTAGTTTAATGTTTTATAAAATCTTAGTTTGTTTTTCACATACACCATGTCAATTAAAAATGATGTATTTATGATCCTATCGTTTATTATAAAATATATACTTTTCATTAAATGTTGTTTTAATTAACACCTCCAAAAATGATTAAAGTTAAGCTTAAATGCCGAATGTTAATCATACCATTAATACACACTACTCTAATAATTTTGTTTTACATGTTTATTTCTTAACAACGAGTTTAATAGTTTTCATAAAAATGAATACCTTGATCATTACTGCAGCACTTGACACTCTGATATCCCACTTTTCTAAATATTATATTTTTTTTAAAATAGCTTGTTTGTGTTGCCTTGAAATTCGATTTTTCGTTTTACATGAATGTTCAGTTAGAATAAAATGAAGAACTGTACATTCTCATTCGTCTTTACCAAATAAAGTTTTTATTTTTTTAAATAATAGCTATTGTCAGAAGTATGTTTTTTAGAGTGTTGACCAAAATCAAATTTGATTTATATTTTGTTTTTATTTAAAGGAATTTTTACTCAACTTGAAGTGTAGAACTTAATTCTCAACCTTTCCTAAGAAAAGGTTTCACAAAAATCTATATTTCTTGAAATAAGAGCTGTTCTGTTTTTTATTATTAACCACAATCAAAGTTTTGTTTATAAACTTTCTGCTTTTGGCTTCTAAGGAATGTTTAATTAGAACTAAATCAAGAACTATTAATCATTAAACCTTTTTCAAGGCACGCAAGATTGATTTGTTTCCTCTATTTTCATAGTTAACCAAAACCAATGTTTGGTTTATAACTTTGTTTTTTTTATCTTAAATGAACATTTACTTAAGACTGATATGAAAACCTATTAAACATTAACAATCTTTATCAGACACAAGATTGATTTCCTTCTAGTGTTTAGGAGGTGTTGTGCAGTAACATTTCGCTCCCAAGTGGATGGCTTGGAAAACATTCGTCTCTAATATATGAAAAACAGGATGTTGTAAGCCCTAGTTAAACTCAACCTAACCTGACTCTTACGTTCATTTTAATTCAAATATTGTAACCCAGGCGAGCCAACCACATGGTTGAAAATCACAGTTCTGGCTCAAAACTAGGTTGGGTCATTATATCTCTCGTCTCCTATATATGTTACTTGAAATAGGTTTTATATAACATTAGTGGTTTATTAAGCAAGGGTAATTACTGTTATTCATGTTATATTATAATTTTCCAAATAGTTTGCCGTACTTCAATTATAAATACTAACAGAATAGTTTTGCACAATATCTAGGCAACTGAACGTGAGTTATTATATTATTAATATGATAAAACTTATAACATATTGCATTACCACTTAAGGTTAAAATATTTGTATTTTTTATAAAAAAAATAATTTATAAGTTAACATAAGGTAATACAATATGACAACATAATACAGTATAATGTAATATGAATTTGCGTGCATTAGTGTGAAGGAATGCTTAAACTACTTTCCTCAGCCTGGCTGACTGCATTGTTCACCAGAAAGTGTTTTATCGTCGTTTTAATGCAACACAATCTATATAATGCTATATTATAATGTAATACAATATAACAATATTCAAATTTTGTGACAATTTAATATAACATTTTAGTATAAAACTTACTGATTGGTTGACCCCAGCTTAGTCTCTCAGTATGAAGCAAATGGAGCCAAGATATCCGGCCACTCTAATCGGATGCCTCCACAGATGAAAAACTTGGATACTTGAGCAAGGTTTTTCTCTGATAGGAAAACTTAGGACATGAAGGGATGGGGTATTCTCTTTAATTTGTTTTTTAGTGTGGGTAAAGTTGTGGGCTTGTGTTGCTTATTTTATACGGGTATATGTTTTATTTCGGGTAAGTTTAGCAACAGCGTCTGTTTAAATGTGCTCGTGCGTGCCTGGAATGTGTGGTTTTATTGTAGAAGGGTGTATTCATAGCGGTTGTTGTTGTATAATCCTGTCCTATTATCTGTTTTTTGTTATTCGTTGTGGACATGATTGCGAATTTATTTAAATGATTGAGGTGGAGGAATATTGTTGAAAATGTGTGAGTAATAATTGAGTGGGGTATAATATAACCCTCCCAGAAGAAATACGTTGTATGAACGTACGCGTACCAGGCGTACCTTACCTATCAAACTTACGTTGTAAAAAAACATACTTCCGGTGCGTTTTCTCACAAAATATGTCCTGGTTTGTATATTTTTGTATCCAAAAAATACGTACGTAAGTGTTTTTGTGGATACAACGTGCCAAGTACGTGTTTATACAGTTCAGGTACGTAAGAAGCGTCTAGTACGCGTACGTACCTTTCTTGGAGGAAACAAAACATGATTTGATATAATATAACACAATAAAAATGATAATGTAAAATAATAGAATATCTTTTATAAAATCTATGAAATATAAGTAAACAATAAAATTTAATAGAACAAAACAAGATATATTAGAATGACATAAAATTAGATTACATAATAGTGTAATATAGTATGCTATAACAAGATAATACATTATTAATAATTATGTAATGAAATAATATAATACAATATGAAATATAGGCTAGCATAACATAAAACAACTAATAAATAAAGTTAAGCCTGGGCATGCGCCTGGAAGAACATTTTATGTTGCCATGGATACGGCAGTAAACAGAAAGCGAATAGTTCGTTTTAAGTTTCGATAAAACAAGTTCGCAAGAAAGATTTCTTTGAAGAACATTTGAAAGATATTCAAATAACAAATATTTTAATATATAAATATAAAATATATTATTTTGTTAACTTGTGTGAAAAATTAGCAAATTAAAAAATTAAATTTTGTTTGAATCTGTATACTTAAATTATAACTTTATAACAACGTTTGTTTACATTTCAAATGATAAATATGAAAACATTAGCCTAAGTGGAAATGTTGAATAGAATTGGTCAATCTGAGAATTTTCAAAATCATAGCATGATAAACATTTAAAGGTTATCTAAAGTAGCTGATAAAAAATAGCATAAATACAAGTCTACTCAGAAAGTTCCAATGAAATAATTTAAGAAATGCACGAATTCAACATTCGATCAATCAAATGGATTTTTAAAATTTATAACGAATAGATTTAAAGTTAAATTGGATCCAAAATGGCGCCGGGTATGTCTGACGGACCTGTGACTAAAACGTCTCCGTTCCACACCGTCGTCATAGGAGACGTTTCGCGGAGAAGTCTTTTGAGCAACGGAGATGAGACGGTCAAACAAAAACAAAGATGGCGGCTCATTCTCGCATCGTCGAAAGCGCGCCACATTCAGCCGATCGCCCAGTCCATTTTGGCGGGAGTCATTCTGGTCACCTTCAAATACGAAACATCCACTTTGGATGACATTTTAAGTGAGTTATATTTTCGCGGTTTAAGTAATTAAAGTATCAATAATAATAATATAAAGAGGCATTATCATTTTGTCAAAATGCTTTCACCGAAATGTCATTTTGTCGAAATGCCATTCTTTGAAAAGTTCTTTGATTACAATTTCTACAACATGATAATTCTACAAATTATGTTTCTAAGAATGACATTTTGTTTAAAGTATATTTCGCAGAAAACAATTCGCTAAATTAAGTTCTTGAGAAAGCCAAGTTTTTGTAATGTAAATTGGAAATATTAAATATTGTATTTATAGAAATATAAATCTGCGAATTGTTTTCTCCGAAATATAAATTTGACATTATTTATAATAGTGGAAAATAAAATCTCATCCAAAACTTATAAACACGATTTCATCGCGCTTTCTTGTTGATACAATACAAAAATAACAACAGTATTATGTTGATACGTGATCATATTCAACTTTTCTTGATTCAATTAAAAGTTACGACATTAAATCACAAAAAATAGATTCAAAGACATATCGCTAAATTCAATTCGATAAAGTGATATTTCGAAGAAAGCAATCCAATAAAATAATAATTCTCAGAAAACAATTTCGACAAAATGATATGGACTCCATATAAATAATAATAATAAAAATATCACTAATAATATTAATAATAAAATCATCAATAGTAATAAGAATTGTTGTGGCTTTTACATAGCGGGTGAAATAATTATGGAATTTATAGCAATAGATGAAACATTTAAGCCTATCTGGACCTATAATTTTCCAGAATTGGTGACAACATCCCTAGGTGGAAAGAAAGTCGAGTCCATAGCAATGGTTTTTCACGGAACAGAATCTGGACTATGTCTGTGCGGACCGAGTGATAAGGTTTGTTTTGTGAAGTATAATCCTGTTATAAAACATTTTATATTGAATTATGTATTATATTGAAAACATTTATTGGAAAAAATAGAATATAAAAGTATAAAATATATATAATTTTTTCAGGTTTTGAACACCCACACCGCGGCCGAGCAAGTGTCGGTGAGAGAATTTTTCAACAACCTCGTTACCACCCACGTCGACCGGTCTCTGATGAATGCCAGACTCGACTTCCTGGCGGCGCATCCCGCCCACACCCAGGACGGACCAATTATGGCGGGAATTCTGCAGAACTTGTTGGAGGTCAGTTTGAACCACTGGTAACATTACTAGTAATCTAGTATTTTTATTGGTTTGGTGAATAAATACCAGAAGGAAAGGCATCCACGGTGTTGTGAAACATTGCTCCAAACCAAGTGACTCCATGTGAACATGGAAACAAGTTGAAGAAGAAGAAGATGAGAAGAAATACTAGAGTTACTATAGTATAAGTGTCAATGGTTGGGCAGTTGAAAAAAACTAAAATGATTAAAATTTAGTATTTGCTATAGTTGCATAAAAAGTGTGTCATAGTTAGTGCCGTATTACCAGTTAGAACCTTCTTTATTACTTCCTAAAGGTTATCAAGATGAGTGACAGAAAACGCACAGGTTACTGTATATTCAAATAAGTTTACATTTACAGATGCCAGTCAGTATGAGTGTAGAATTGGCAGGGTCAGACGTAGAGGTGATTCGATGGGAACCTGAAGGTTCAACGAAAGTTGTTCTAGGACAACTTTATTTCGATTTGAGGGGTTTGAAGGATAACATGAAAAATCTAGGACTGACGACGAAGCTGAAAAAGAAAGACATCAACAAACATTATGAAAAAGTGAGGACAGTTGGAAAAGGTAATGCTTTTGTTTTATTTCTAATTTTTATTCATGATACATAACTATATTGTAAACAGAATATAATTTCAATGTCATGGGTTAGTAAATACAGTTTTGGAAAACGAACCGTCAACAATATAAATTGTTACCTAGTTAATATTGTGAGTTGATTTTGTTGTTCATTGTTGAATAATGCAAATGATCAATTTCTTTCAAAGGTGCATTTGGTAGTGCAGTGCTTTATAGAAGAAGGGAAGACGATGTTATGGTGATAATTAAGGAAATTAATATGTTGGAGCTACAAGCAAATGAACGTGTGTTGGCGTTGAATGAAATAAACGTGCTTGCCATGATGGACCATCCAAATATTGTCAGGTAGAATAGTTTCTTAAGACTGCATAAAATTCAACTTGTAAGAATGTAAATGTCTAATACAAGTTAATCAATCTATAATATATAACACAAATAAAGTTCATCATACAGAATAAAAAAGATTTTTAAATCAATGTAAAATGTGAAGCAAAATTAAAGTTTTTCACATGAAGGTAAAATAAAAATAAAAATCAAAGCCTGTAATTGGACTAGTCTATCGACAACAACAACTCAAAAATAACACTAATTTAAATCCTCAGCTATTACGACAGTTTTGAGAAGGACGCAATGCTGTGCATCGAGATGGAGTATGCAGACGGAGGCAACCTGGCGCAGTACCTTACCCAAAGGGTGAAACGATTGGACGAAAGAGATATTCTGGTCATTTTTCACCAGATTGTCGCTTCTCTTAAATACATGCATGAGCATCATGTATTACACAGGTAACAATAATAACAAACACGAGTAAATGCTATACATTAAAAGCTGTGTTTGTATGCTAAAAAATTATAAAAAAAACTGTGTAATTATTGAATACAATTCTATATATTATTACATTAATATTTTTCTTTTACTTGTTTCTAATAAAATTCTCTATAAACCTTAAAAATGTTTTGTTTGGTTAATCATTATTTTGATGATAAACTGGCTAAGTCTAAAAACTCTTTAAAATGTATGTTATTTAAAAATATAAATTTTTGGCAAAAATGTCTCTCAGGCATTCAACCTTAGAATCTCCAGTTCTTTCATTTCTTCAAAAAATCTTGGTTAACCATGAATTTCAACTTTCTTATGAAATATATATTTTAATAAGTTAAAACTGATTTCACAAAGTATTCTTAGAAATGTAGTACCAGTGTAGAATGTTATGTTCTTTTATTATCATTTTAATAAATATTTCTTTAAAAAAAATTATTTTTATTATTTTGAAAAAAATGGCAAGATTTCGATAGAGTCCAAAAATCATCCACCGTCCCAACAACACCAACAATCAGAGGTCATTTATAGAATCTGGTTTTTGAAACACAGTTTAATAATTAGTAAAATTGATATTACTATAAGTCGAATCCAGGAACCAATTTTATCGGATAAAATTGAATAACGTGACGTCACTTTTGGTCGTAATTGGTTGTCCTTGTTGCAATTTTATTCAAACAAATTGAAAAACTGTCTGTTTGTTTACAAACGAAGGAAGAAATATAATTATCTTAAGCTATGATCGGAAAGTTATTTTATTTCATTAATTTATGTTAATTATTTAATATATTTTATTTTAGTTTATTGTTAGTTAATATTACAATAATTAGATTGTATAAATAAAAGTTTTAACTAGGAACTAGTTCTCAACGCGCACGTCACTCTGCAAAAGTATTATGCGGTTGCGCGGCATTAGAAGAAATCGTGGATGAAGGTAAGTTATAATTTTTATTTGTTAGGTTTGTTTAATATATTTAATGAATAGTAATAATTATGCAGATTATGCGCCCATTAAACAAACAATAATTATTTCATTTCATTAGTTTAAATATATTTATTTTCAATAATTTCTTCATTGTTTACATATGATCAGCTGTTTAACAAAACTTAAAATTGTGTCGTTCACAGTGCTTTTTCAAAAACGTGACGTCACGTTATTCAATTTTATCAGATACAATTGGTTCCTGGATTCGATTATATTGTACTTACTTAGAGTTGATTAATGTATAGTATTTACTTACAGCTGTTTTATTAACCAAATCTGTAAATATGATACTCATTTTCTATGATTCTAATCATAGAAAACGTTCAAGTGTTCTGTTTTCCTGAGATACGAAATCTCTATGAGTCATGAAACAGTCAGTACTTCATAGCTCAAGCGTTTTACTGTACTACACTATTACTACTGCTACAACTACAAAACGTAATAGTAATAACAAAAACGATGGTAATAACATATATTAATGAAATATTAATATCACAGTTAATTATATTAATAATACAAATCTGGGAAAATTAATAATTGAAAAAAAATTTTCTATGGAAGTCAGTAATGACAAAATAATTGAAGCGTTTCAAAAAAACAATTCTAGAAATTAGGTCATTTGACAAAAAATATTTGTAAAAAATTTATTATTTTTTCAAAAATTTAAATTTAATTAATTTATTCTTAATATTTATTTATTTATTTATTTATTTATTTATCAGAAAAAATAATTGTAACAAATTATTTATTAATGTTTCATCAAAAATTAAAAATTAATTGATTTATTCTTAACATTTAGCCTATTTGAGAAGTAATTATTAACTAGAATATTTTTTTTTAATTTTGAAAAGTTGTGATTTTTTAATTATATCAAAAAAATATAATTGAAGTAAAAAATTTGGGGTTTTAAACTATTTTTTTTCCCGAAAAATGTAATTTATTTAATCAAACTTTTGTTTGAATTTTAATTTACAAGAACAAAAAATCATTTTTTTATTTTATAATTGGCGGTTTAACGAATTTGAATCTTAATTTGGGAGAATTATTGCTTAAATGAAGCAAATAAAAAAGAAAGAAAAGTACGGAGATTAATTATTTAATTAATTAATTAATTAATTAATTAATCAATGAGTGTTTAACAAGCCAAAGATTTTTTTAAAATAAAAGTTAGGCTTTCGTTTAGGCTTTGTAACAAAAAAATGTTGAATTTAAAAAAAAATTGTTACAAGTGTTTTTGTTATGTAACATAAATTTGGTAGCCTATGTGGGTTCATATCACTGTCGAAATTGATTCCTCCGAAATATCATTTTGTCGAAATTGCAAACGTAGAATTTTTCGAAGAATTACATCTTGACAAATTGATAATGTCCTATTTTTTTGGTTTGATCTATTTTGAAGTTCTTACTAATAATTTTTTCTACAAGTATAAATAAATAATATTTCAAACATTAACATTTAAGAATGTATTCTTGTTATTAGTTAACTATAGCTTAAGACATAACAATAATAATAATAATAATAATAATAGCAATAACAACAATAATAATAATAATAATAATAGCAATAACAATAATAGTAATAATAATTATAATAATAAAAATAATGATAATAATAATAATAGTAATAACAATAATAATAATAATAATAATAATAAAATTAATAATAATAATAATAATAATAATAATAATAATAATAATAATAATAATAACAATAATCATAATGATAATGATAATAATAATAATAATACTAATAATAATAATAATAACAATACTAATAATAATATTAATAATAATAATAAAAATAATCATT
>JARUHE010138205.1:0-14373 GCA_031471125.1 Archaeomysis grebnitzkii | reverse complement strand
TAATTTGATTGTTATAAATTCAATTGTAACTTAACAATTCATGGAATTCGAACTGGCTAACAAAAAATGTAAATGTTTCAAATTAAATTATAATTTTTGTTACATATAATTAATGTAATTACATATATTGCTCCTTCATATATTTTTCTTCCAATATTAAAACATTATCTTATACAATTTTATAAACATGAATTAACATTTTACTTGGTTGTTTTATTGCGCCTCATCAGAGCAAAGAAAAAATATTGCTCTTTAATTTGTAAAAGTATAAGTGAAGAATTCATATCTTTATTTTTATTTATTTAGACATGCAAATAAAGATGAATGAATCAAACCATGCAACACTCAAAACTTGTGTCGTTTCTATATAATTATTATATATTAGCTATCTAGAAATCAACAATTTTCTATTATAAAGTCAGTCTTGTACATTTTTGATTCGGTTTTCATTTTCCCAATGAATTGACACGTCCTTTTAAATGAAGAAGAAGAAGAAGAAGAAAGAACAAAACAAGAAAGAAGAAGAAAGAGAGCTAGACAAGGAGGAAGGAGAAAGGACAAAACAAGGAAAAAGAAAAAGAGAACAAGACGTAGAAGAAGAAAGAAGAGAACAAGACAAGGAAGAAGAACAAGATAAGGAAGAAGAACGAGAAAGAAAGGAAACAAAAAGAAGAAAGGAAACAAAAAGAAGAAAAGAAGAAGAAGAAAGTAGAAATTGAAGAAGGAAAGTACGATTCCGTGGGAGGTGTTATAATTTTATTCGCATGTATAGGCTGTCAATACTATATGTATATATACGATGGCTAATAACGATAGTAAGAGATTAGATTAAATGTGCATACATTAGTTAGTTAGACAAAAATAAATAATTATAAATTCTTAACTGAAAATCAAGATTTCTTTCAAAGGTTTTGCAATATTAACTGCAAGTATTTTAATGTATGCAAATTTGAGAGATTAATTAATATAATTAAATGTGATTTTTTTTATGAAAGTGGATGATTAACATAAAACATGTTTATTTCTTATACGAGTAACTTATCAAGTTGGAACAATCTCAACCACACATTATATGAATCGACAATAGCACAAATAATGTAACCAACATTCAAATAACAGAGCTTACCTCACTTTTGCTATTGTCGATCCAGTAATAAATATAGTGAATAGTGTCCCTTCACCAAATCTTCTTTTCAATAGTTTTCCAATGCAACAAACGATTATCTGATCAGAGTTGAGGATATAAAACATCCAAATTTCACTGCTCATGTTTTTTATTTATAGATTTCAAAATAATGATTCAATTGAATAGTGACGTCGATGTATTTAAACATTTAAAGCTGAGAAATTTCCGTATATAGATTCAAGTTATATTTATATAGACGTGCATGTACAAGTTTTTATTCTAAATTTTACATCTTATTTTGTAAAATAGAAGTTTTAGTAAGAAATTGAGCTATAATATTTTTATTTAAACATAATATTTAAATATTAACTTATAAATGTGTGTTCTTTGAGATCATTAAAATGACAATTTTATAATTAAATCAACAGATTTTATTTTCATTGAATATTAATAATCCAAGCGTAGAAAAGTGCCATAATAATTAAAACAAATTTATTTAAATGTGGAAATTATCTTCACTAAAGAAATGGATCAACAACAGCACAAGTGAACCAAGCTCTTTTATTTGAATGTAAGTTACCTCACTTGTACTATTGTCAATCCAAATATTAAAGCTTTAAAATAATTAATAAATTACAGTTAAAAATAGAGATTCCTATATTCTTTATTTGTTAATTATGTATTCAGGTATGTATGTATTTGTATGCATGTACAATGTGAATCGCACAAGGGTGTACTTATGCATGTGTGCACAGAGCAGTTATATGTATGTACATACTTGTTTCTACGTATGCGTGTGCAATTATATCGATATTTATTTATAAAAATATGGTATTTGTTTAACCATGAAATAAAAGTTTTTGGCACCTGCTTTCATTTTTCCTCATTTTTAAACGTCTTAAATCACATACATCATCTTCATGTTTACATAAATAAACCACCAATAATCATTTATATTCTTAGTATGAATATTGGTAGTATTGGCTGCATGAATAAATGATAATATTGCTGTCAATAGTAATAATACTAATAATAATATTGCCAATAGTATCAAATTAGCAGTGCCATTATAGTAATAATGGTAAAACATTTATAGTAGTGTTAACATTATAAGTAATGATTGGATGAAATAATTGGTATGTTTCTCAGGTTTCCTAAGACCTTTGGTTTTTGTATTACCTGATGATTGATATCTTCCCTGTGTCAAGATTTTTACAGAGCTGAAATACTTATATCTTTTAGTTTCTCAAAGTGTAAGATTTAGATACAACAATGGATTGAAAAACGATTAAAACATTTTTTATAATAAACAATTTTGTACAATTTTATACAAAAGCCAATACAGTGTAACAATTATCTTCGAAGATGTTGACAATGATAATAAAAATTAAAAACATAATTGATGTAATGATGAGAAAACAAAATTTGAATGATTATTTGATATTATTATAGAAATAACTAAGCCTACGGTATTTAGATATTACTTAATATTTTATGATATATAGATAACAACGTGAAAACAATAAGATTAATAATAATAATAATAATAAAACAATAATAATAATATTAATAAGAGCAATTCCATATTGATGTCGGCTTAAATAATCGGGACAGAAAAGGATCTAGCTAATTTTCGAGAATTCAAACATTGTTTATAAGCGAGAGCTGCAGCGTAATTATTTGCAATCAGAAATTTTCAAATGTGTTTTCAAGTGTTTAAATACCTACACAAATATAATTAAGTGTTCAGCATACTTAAAAAATATAATTAAGTGTTCAGCATACTTACACAAATATAATTAAGTGTTCAGCATACCTACACAAATATAATTAAGTGTTCAGCATACTTACATATATTATACAAATATACTGTTGGTTTGCCGTTTGTATTTTCCCTTATTAAAGCCATTTTTGTCTTACCTATTTACATAGATTTGAGTTACTGCTTATGGAAAGAATTCATTAATCCAACTAGTATTTATACTAAATAACTGCATAGCATTTTCAAAATTTCGCATTGATAAATAAATATGCAACGTACATACATGCATGCCCAATGAATACATAACCATGCAGTTAAATATGCATCTACCAAATAAAGATTTAAATTTGTGTAAACACATTTATTTTTTCAACAAAATTTATAATTCAAGTGACATGCACCTGTCTCTCCCTCCCCTTATTGGGGGGTGGGATTAGTGACACTCGCCCACTCTCCCCTTCTACACATTTAATTAAGATTTGCGACCCATTTGTGTGACTTTCAACTGTTTTCAGACTATGAAGCCGTACATCGTAATTTATCTTCATTTACTGCCATGGACACAGTCGTATATTTGTTGGAAAATAAAGCCTGGCATCCAGTTAAGTTTTTTGATTATTGAGTTCAGTTATTGATGTTCAAGTGTTGATGATTGATCACTTGAGTTTGAGCCTTGATGTATTATTTATAGGATTTAATATTTGACAAAGTTCTAAGTCAACATTATAAAAAATAAAAGTGACCTAACAAATACGAAACACAAATAATTTTATTGTATGGCATTGTTAAACAAAACCGAAGAAAATGTCATAACATGTCTTCTAAATTAATAACATCATAATGTAATCAAAATGCTTGCTTATCTATAGCATGAGACCAACAGATGCTATGTGGCTTGTTTTCCATCAAATTCAACGTTTTGTTCATAAAATGCACTTTATTTTAACACTAGCACACGACCAATTCTTTCATTAAGGACTAAATATATTGCAATTAACATGTAAAATGCTCCTTATTGTACATAACGATTCATACCTACATGAAACAAACTAGTAATCCACGAACCGAACGGTTCAAATGTCTCGCGAGGATTCAGAACTTTATAAAAAAAATCAAATAAATGTATGTCCCCATATCAGAAATTTCGCCCGAAAAATTGTTCAAAGTGGTAAAATATAATTTAATCAAAAATTCACCTTAGGGACTATTTATGTATAATTCATTTACAATCAATTGATGCATAAATAAAACCAAAATACGAAAAAAAAACTATCAGCAATATTTTTATGTTCTCATACCAGAATTGTTAATCAAAAACGGTGATACAAAATGAATAAACATCCTTTAATCAAACATTCACCTTATCTACACTTTATGTCCTATCTTTGGTGCAAGAATTGAACCAAAATATTAAAAAAAATATTTCTATATTCCTATACCAGAAATATCAATGAAAGAGGGTGTTACAAAATGAGAGATCATTTAATCAAAAATTGACCCCTACACAATATTTGTGCACACTTCATTTCCATTCTTTTGATGCATAAATGAAACAAAAATGTTTTTACAAAAATGTTAAATTAATGAAAAACATAGATACAAAGTAGAAAATGAAATAAAATATCAATAAATGTACTAAACCCGATAATCAACCCTATATGAAATTAAATTATAAAAATATATCAACATTCAAGTCATTGTCTAGCGTCGATGACAGCAACGACGAATACGAAATCGGAAATACAAAGCCTATGTAAAGCTTCGCTAGTCACGCTTAACAATTAAATTATACTATTGTCATTACTAATGCCATGCGAGTAAGTAAATGTGATTAAAAGATTTCAAAGCGGGTCACGAAAATCTAGAACAGGTGTGGGAATTAAATTTAAAAATCAAATTCTTGAAAAGACTTAAATTTAGTTATAATAAATAAATAAACAAAGGAATGAACACATAAAAAATAATAACTAAATGTTATTTAATTACAAACAGTTTAATTATTTTTCTATTTTAAATGTTTGGCAGTTTGTGAATGTCATTAAACATGCATTGTGGTTGAGAGGAAATATTTCACAATAGAAGCTATGCAATTATGCTCTTTGATATTTATCACGTTTATAATTACCTTTTATTATGTTTATTTGGAATGGTTGAAGAAAATTATCTTATGGCATAATGACATTGTCTAAATATCAAAAACAATGAAACTGCATTGATTGAAGAATTTATTTCTTCAATACATCCAGATAAACACATAAGTTATAAAAAAGTATTCACTAATGTTAATGTTTGGTGAAAACGAGGACTACCCGATCTAAGAACATCCATATATGGTTTGATTTTGTCTTTTATTCACAGACATTTCTTTTCTTTCATACAATCTCGACTTTGAGATACTTTTACACCGAATAATTCCCCATACTGGAATCTGGACCAATTACCAAAGCCCTCATTTCTTCATAAAATATTTATTAAAAATATAAGTTATTAACAAAAATGTTTAACATTAAATAATAGTTTTTCATTATTTTCATAAGCACTAAATTATTTTCTATAATTTTTATGTTAATAATGTCAACACACAATATTATTTAAACTAAGAAATCGAATCAATTATCCAACGCTCTAGAAATGTCGTTATAAACCTAAAAAGGGGCTCCGTTATTTAAATAATGTAATACATATAAAAATATAATAAATAAAACTAATTTTCCCTAAACTCATCCTTCCACCACCAGAGTGTTGATAAGCGATATAAAGGACGAAGGAATTAGTTTGAATGTTCGATAAGATAAGAATTGAACGCTTCCTCGTCTTTTGTCCTTATCAGTCATTGGCTCGAAAGAAACCTATTTAGGCTTACGGTAACCGCTGAACTAATATAAGGTAGTGTGAATATGGCCGGTAATATCATGAAGTTAAATAGTTCTTGTCTTGATAAGAAACCGTAATTTTACATCAGCCACGAAGGACGGTATACAAAAGTGATTCCAATTAACCGAAACAAAAGTTAATCTTATGTGGCAAGTTTTCCAATCATAGGGACACTACCTAACTAAATACCAATGTCTAAGCATATTCTATCAACAACTAAATTGTGTATATTTACACAATATAGTAGATAACATACACAGTAACACACTCTGCAAAACAACCAAGACTTTTCAAACATTTGTTCCCTCGCTCACCGCCACTGCATGGCACTCATGCATGCCTGGCACTTCATTAGCGATAAGCAGCTGCTGCGTTATCGCTTATCAACGATGCATTTCGAATGATAGCGCTCTTTATATCTCTATTGTTAAGAGCATCAGCATTATCATTATTATATATTCTCATTAATATTTATATTGTTATTGTTATTATTACTATTTATATTGTTATTGTTATTATTACTATTTATTTTAATTGTTTTTTCTATTGTTGTCATTATTGTTTCCATTGTTACGATTACTATTTATTTTTATTTTTATTTCCATTGTTATCATTTTTATTTGTTTTATTATTATTTTTTATTTAGTTTCATTACTTTTTACATTATTATTGCTATTATCATAGTTATGATTTATTTTCATTATTGTTTCCATTTTTAACCCGATTAAGATTATTATTTTTCCTTATCCTTATTTGTTATTATTATTATTATTAATTACTGTCATTAATATTTATGTTTTTATTGTGTCAATTATAACTACCGTATGTTACTTTTTTCTTTCTATTTTTATTGTCATTATTACTAGTATATTTATTTCCATCATTCTTTCTACTTTATCATTCCTATCACTAGTTTTTAAAACTATTATTTATATTTTTGTCAATATTATTGTTACTATTTGTTATCATCATTATTATAACTATTAATTTTCATTATTTCTATTGTTATCATTATTATTCATTTTTATTTTAATGATTATTTTTATTCTTTTTATCATAACTATTATTATTTATTTTGATTTGTATTTATACCATTATCATCATTATTGTTACTATTCATTTTCATTATCCTTACTATTTTTATAATAGTTATTATTGTTTATTTTCATTATACTTACTACTTTTGTAATTTATTTTTGTTGTTACTATTTATTTTTATTTACGTTTTTATCATTATTATTACCATTATTATTTATATTCATTACCCTACTATCATCATTATTGTTATGATTTATTTTCATTATTATTATTATTATTTTTTATAAAGTTATCCTCGTTATTAAGCTGTGTTTGACAACCTCGCTTCTATACGTGACCTCTGATTGTTGTTGTTGTTGGGGCGGTGGATGATTTGTGGATTCAAACAAAATTTTGCTTTTAGTTCGAAATAATGAAAAATATTGATTTTACAGAAAAAATTTTTAAATAAAAATGAACATAACATTCTAAACTGGTGTCACTAATTTTTTTTTCTTAAATCAATATTTCTTATTCATGGTTAACAGAGATCGAAAGTTTGAAGGTTTAGAAAAAAGTTTATTGAAACAAATGAAAGAACATGAGATTCTAAGGTAGAATGCCCGAAGGACATTTTTGCCTAAAATGTATATTTTTTAAATAATAATTTATCAAACTCGTGATTAGCCAAATTTTTTTGAAGGTTTATAGATATTTCGATTATCTTTAATATTACTGGTATTGTACCTATCAGTGTGCCAAAAATGGTGTTTTTTGTCATTCCAGATTTGTTGTCTTCTTTAACAAAAATATGATCTTAAACAAGTACATTTCTGCAATAAAAACTGAAGAAAATTCCTAAAAGGCCAAAAATTAATACTCTTTAAAATGAAAAAATATTTTTGGCACCCTGGTACCTACTCAAATATGATCAGCATTGTATGTAAGTAATTAAATACTAAATTACTCATCTAAATGTATGCAAAAAGTTTACACTTTAATTGAAAAATACTTACACAACATTTCGAAATGTTTTATTAAGTTTATATATATAAAGACTGTATGAGCAATGAGTTCGCCTTTCAGTAGACTGCGCCGGAGAAAACTGTTCTGTCATACAGATGTTATTAAATAACTTTATTTTTTGAAATATTTTAAACACAACATGTTGATCGAAATATCTTTTTATAAAAAATTAAAAATACAAGGTTTTTGAGTTAGAGTTTTATTTAGTAAAAGTTGTTTAGAATGTATAGTTCTCCAATTTACTCTAAATAAGCATTCTTGTATAATGAAAAATAAAAAAGTTGGTTTGTCAAATTTTGCAAATAAAAATGTTTTTATTTAAAAAACTTTAAATTTTAGAAATAAAAATTTCATTGCATTATAATTAAAATTAAAATGCCAACATTGCAAACAATGCTCAAAAGTCAATAATAAAAAACTTTAATGACACATCAACATCAACACAGACATCAACGCCACTTTTTGCCATTTTCCGAAAAGTAAACATGTATAGAGCTTCGCCACTACGTTTTCGCGCTCGATAATAATGAAAAAAAAAAAATAATAATGATCATAATAATAGAAAAATAGTGAAAATATTTATTACTGATAATGATGAAAATAATAGTAATAATGATGAAAATTAATAATAATAATGGCGATAAAAATATAAAGAACAATGCAAAAAAATAATTGTAATGATAATAACATAATGACTAATAACAATAATTATCAAAATAACAATCATTAACCATGTCACAGCTTATGTAATTAGTATTTCAATTATATGATTTAGCCTATTATACTGTATATAAAAAAATGGTATTTAAATGTTAAAATGAATAACATTGCTATAGATAAATAAAGTTTCATATTAATAGCAAATATATTACAACACATTTGATTAATTTCAGGATCGAAAAAAGAAATGAAAGAATAAAACGTTTGGAAATAAACATTTAATTTTCTGTCCATTCACCTGTCTATGGCTATTTAATGTAAAACTGTTGGCTGTTCATTCTGTCTTCTCTGTCCCTGGAACTCCGTCCAAGCGACAGACGAAGTTGCGTGACCCTAGAATGAAAAAGAAATATTTTTGGCACTTTGTCCAAACAATAGAATTGATTATTTTTATTGGAAGGTCGAAGTTTAAGATATTAGTGCACTTAGACTATTTAGTGTTGTGTCCTGTATAGTTTCCGACACAACATGACAATTACTTAAACAATCTAACTGAAAATATTTGTATTTGAAAAGAAACACCTTACCAAAAAAAAATTAAACATTAATTTCCTTGGACCACCAAAAACAAGAACAATGACACCACAAATCTGAATGAAAAACAGTACCACATCTACACCACAATCAGAATCATCAAGAAAAACACCTAAACTACAACCACCACCACCACTACCAACCTTTAAACGGTAATGAATACGAGTAATCGCAAAATGAAAGTGAATCGCCATGAACATGACTTTCAAAAATAGAATCTTAATTAATCAAATCTTAACTATCAACTCGTGTCACTTGATATTACACAGCTCTAAAGTAACTTGGGTTACTCAGAAATATTTCTTAATTAATCAAATCATATCACCTGATATTATACAGCTCTAAAGTAACTTGGGTTACTCGGAACTATTTTGCTGTAACTAAGAGAGAAACTGAAAGATTTGAAAAACAAATGTAAACGTGATGCTATAGTATTAATTAAGCAAGAAATAATAAATAATAATAATAATAATAATAATAATAAATAATAATAAAAATAATAATAATAAAAATAATAATAAAAATAATAATAAAAATAATAATAATACAAATAATAATAATAAAAATAATAATAATAAATTACTAAAAACGAACAAGTTTAATAATGCTAGGTATAGGAGAAGGTATGGCATGTGACGTCAAAAATATAATCTAATTCTCCAATTATTATTTGTAACTATAACAAAAAAGATTTTATTGACAAAATATATTGTTATGCAAGTATGATTGATTTGCTTTCATTTGCAAATCCGATATTTATTGGAACAAACAAAGTACTTATATACTCAAATAGACATCCGAGTACAATGTTTATTTGTGCAACAACAATAATGAGAATAACAATAACGAGACAATAACAATGAAAGTAAGATAAATATTAATAAAAACAATACCATTGAAGAAATCTGCATAAATGATATTTATTATACAACACAATGTTGCAATTGTTATCTTGATGAAGTAATAACAATTATTGATCAGAGCGAGTGTCTAGACGTTGCTTTATAGGGATAATTTATGGTGAATAAGCAATCATCATAGAATGTTTTTATACTGTGCCGTGTGCACTACTAAAAATTAGGACGCCATACAAGCCTTTCTCAAAATTCGAGAAGTAATTGAATTCATGGAATCATTTTTTGAATTTTTCAACTTTAATTTCAAGTCAATCAATACACTTACATGTATTTATAACTTCGTATCCGTCAATATTAAAATATAACTTGTTTTAATTTTCAAATAGATTTATATTTAGCTAAATTGGTAATACTGAACTTTTAAAACCTTTCATTTTTTATGTAATAGTTTTTCTTGTATAATCATAAAAATATCAACACTAAATATATTTATAAAATGTATTGATCCTTTTTCCTTGTTTCCATTGTATTTATCAATGTATCTCTTACCGATCCATGTTTTATTTTTATCATATTTCCAAACCATGTGGTATTTGTTGTAGAAAATTGTTTTTGAATTGTATACTATCGACCAATAAATAAATTTTGATTGTTGGAGCGGATGCGATTTTTTTCACAAAATATTTTTTTAGATTTGGTTAGCTACCACTTAGTGGAATTATGAACACGAATTTATTTTTTTCTCTTTAAATCTTGGTTAACCACATCTTAGTAGAATTATGAAAAAAATAATTTTGTTTTTGTTTCAGAGAACAGTATTGTCCAGAATATTTATTTTTGTGAAATGAATATTTATTGAAATAATAGGTTTTTAAATCTTGGTTAGTCAAGATAATCTGAACTGAAAGGTGAAAAAAGAGTTTGCTCTGCATACGTCTTAAAAGTTGAAGCTTCCTCTCGCCCGGGGAAAGAAGAGGAATTGTGATGGTTTGATCTCACAGACCAGCTATGACAATGATATAAATACCCAATCAAACAAGCACGATTAAATGCTACGTATTAAATGATGTGTTTGTATATTCAGAAAGTTTATAAATTTGGGTTATTGTTGAATACAATTAATATATTAACACTTGTCTTCTATTTGTTTCCAATTAAATCCTCTCTAAACCTACAAATAAAATCTTGGTTAACCGTGAACTTGGATGATAATTATTTGGCTAAGTCTAAATATTCATAAAATGTCTATTATTTAAAAAAAATTGTAAAAATGTTTTTCAGGTGGTCTACCTTAGAATCTCCAGTCCTTTCATTTGTTTTAAATAAACCTTTCTCTAAGACTTCAAATAACTAGTAATCCAAGAACCTAACAATTAAAATGTCTCGCGACCATTCAGTAACTTTAAAAACAATTAATCAACAAAACACTTTAGAGAATATGTTTGTACTTCATTTTCATTCAATTGATGCACAAATAAAAATAAAAACATAAAAACTGTTTATCAACAATATTTTTTACCTGCACAATCAGAAATGCTAAGAAAAATATAATGTTAAACAGTGAGAAGACGTCATTTAATCAAAAATTTATCGAGAGGCTTTTTATTTCATTTTCAATCTATTGATGCATAAATCAAACAGTAATAAGAAAAAAATGTTAAAACAAATATTAAGTTCATTTAATGAAAGATTATAAGTAAACAGTAATACAATGAAAGAAAAATATTTATTGATACATTAAAAACAATAATCAAGCCTATATGAAACAAAACAAAAACAAAAAGTATAGAATATAGATGTATAAGCATTCAAGTCATTGTTTAACGCCGCAACTACGACAAGGCCTATTATGTAGATCTTCGCTACGCACGCTCGACAATAACCATCGATTTCAACTTGCTTACAAAATGTGTCAATAAATAAATACAGATTTCACAAAAAAAATCTTTAGCGGCATCAGTGTAGAATGTTATGTTCTTTATTTTCATTTAAGCCGATCAGATTTTTTTTCGTTATTTTAAAAGAAATGGCAAAATTTCGGTAGAGTCTACAAATCATTCACCATCTTACAATAACAACAACAACCACAATCAGAGGTTAGTTATTGAAGCTGTTTTTTCAGATACAGCTTAACAATGGATTAATAAATACAGTATATACTTCTTTCCAAATCACTTTCTTAGCCTCATCAGTTATATGTACAGTTATAACATAAAAACTAAATAAACATATATTTATTTTATTTATATAGTTGATTGAATAATTTAAGGCTTTACACTTTAAATAAGTTTTCAATTAACGAATAACCTTATTTGTTGAGCATTAGTACATATATGCGGTGTCTGTCTCAATAGTATCGAGATAAAAACTGCCTTTTAGCTCTGCCTCTTATTATTTCGTAATGCATAAAATTTTTATTCCCATAACAACGATATTATGGCATTACCATAACCTTTCTGAAACCTTTCCCGGTCTGTTTGATTTATATATTATATGTGAATGACATCACTACATAAATCGTCGATAGTAAATACAGGACGAAGGTCTATAAAAAAGAGTATTGCTATTAATTTATGATCAAATACACTTAAACTTCCTCATTTTGTACATTGTTTAAAAAACATTTTGAATTTTGTGATTGATTTTATAAAACAGACATCTTCTGGCAACATATTACATGATCTAAATGCAAGTCACGGTTTTTCATTTCTATTTTTGGACAAGTAAAATAATAAAATGTCAAAGTATTTATTTAAATGTGGACTTGTAGGAAATATCCGACTGCTTTAGTTTATATGTATCATGTATAAGGAATGTAAACACTAAAACTTTGCGTTAAGCTATTTTCGCCTGCGAATCTATTGATGTAAGTATTGTTATTAAAAACGAAAGATAAAAACTTTAAAACAAACTTTTTAAATTGCAGAGAACCTGAATATATAGAATGGTGGCTTATTTATAGAAAACAGAGTAATCGACATCAAACAATGATCTTTTTATTATTATGAAAATAAACAATGGGAAAATTGCAAGAGGGATGAGATCTTCATTTTGAGAGATTGAACCTAACATAAGAGGAGATATGGTGGCCGCCAGGCCGAGAGGTACGAACGCTGCCTGGAGATTAATGCTGCATAAGCAAATCTCACTGGCGCCGGTTCGAGTCCGCTCTAAGGCTTTTTCATTGTGATTTGAACGTGGCTGTATTCTCTTGAAATCTCATATGCTAAGCTTACCCCGGCTTGAAGGAAGCGCCATATGTCGGCTGCTTATCTTTAGGGTACACATCACTTGGTGTGGGTAATAGTAATAAGGCCTAAATATATGAAGCGCTAAAGAGTATTCATTGAATAGTGTGGGCGTTATATAAAAGTTGTAATTATTAGTATTATTATTATATACACAACTGAGATCCCCTTTTTGGGAGATTAAACTTGACATACACATCTTAGGATGATCTCTCATATACAGATTAGATCTGACCAATGTCTTCACATTTATTTCCTTTTCGTAATCTTTTCGTTATTATTTTTCGTGTTCGTTGCTATAGTCTTTGTTTTTGTTGTTATCATCTATTCAGTCAAATTCTATCATTTTTCATGGTTACAATTGTATGTCTTTTTTTATTTATTTTATTTATCTATTTTCTTTATTTTCTTTATTTATTTTATCTGTCCTTATCTCAATGAACATTAATTCTTAATCATCTTCATGAATGTCACATCAGACTTGTTCTTCTCTATGCCTCTATAGTCAAAGCTTTCTTTTCCGTTACCATTTTCTATGGACAATTAAAGTGAATGAATCTCATGCATAAGAACCAAGTAAATAAACAAAAAGTGGTTGTACCAATACCTGTATAACGCATGGGGAAAATATATAGTTATAAGTATGTGCGAGTTTTCTTGAAATGATAGAATGAAATTTAAATAATAATTTTTCAGTTCACTAATAAAATAAGAAATATATATGAAAATATTGTTTGTATACACTAAAAAAAGAAGTATAATTTTTCAGTAGAATAGTAGAAACAAATTAAATTGTGTATACATCATTTTGTTGGTACGAGCTCTCTTAAGATGATAAAATTAAATATAAATTACAGTACAAGTTCTTAAGTTAAAGAAGTAGGAGAAAATATGTCCGCACACAAAATCAATAAATAGCCCTTCAAACTATATTACCAAAAAAACATAAGAAAAAACAAAAAAAATTTGATCACACAGGAATTAGATTAGCCAATGCCCGCAATTTACAATAATATTACGTTTTGTCAAATGTCTCCCCCCCCCCCTACCGCTCTCTGTGGGTGCGTGTGTATGTACGTATATATGTTCATGTATGTGTGTATGTATGTGTGTATGTATGTATGTGTGTGTGTGTGTGTGTGTGTGTATGTGTGTGTGTATGTGTGTATATGTGTGTATGTGTGTGTGTGTATGTGTGTGTATGTGTGT
>JARUHE010138094.1:0-14377 GCA_031471125.1 Archaeomysis grebnitzkii | reverse complement strand
GGCAATTACAAACACCTTAAGCTTAACTCTATGCAGTTGGATTATAGTGCAATAGAATTAGCATTAGGGTGTCGGCAATTACAAACACCTTAAGCTTAACTCTATGCAGTTGGATTATAGTGCAATAGAATTAGCATTAGGGTGTCGGCAGTTACAAACACCTTAAGCTTAACTCTATGCAGTTGGATTATAGTGCAATACATTTGGAATTAGGGTGTCGGCAATTACAAACACCTTAAGCTTAACTCTATGCAGTTGGATTATAGTGCAATACACTTGGAATTAGGGTGTCGGCAATTACAAACAGTGCTGGTAACAGTGCTTGCCGACTCTTCAATGAACAACATTAATTTGTTAACAATGGCATTTATATTTAACTATTTGAAACTACAAAATTTACATTATTTAAAATAAACATTGTTATAAGGTAGATATTTATTCGGTTATTACTCTATTTAAGGTTTATCTACTTTTAAATATTATTACATTTTTTCTAAATCTATTTTTCTTCAAGTTTTTATGAAAGAAAATGTTCAGTTTTACAGTTTTACACTTTATTTAAAATGTTTTTCATGTTTTAATTTGCCTTAACACTTTCAATCAAGTGTTTTTCAAATTTGTTATAATATTTGATAAACAACAACATTTTTATATTCTAATTTTATAAACTATATATGTAAGTACTGCATTATAAAAACTGTTTTTGTATTTGCCATAGTGGAATTTCCAATTCCTTCTCGGCTTCTTTATATAAACATTTATAAAGAAGAAATAAAACATTAAACACATTTAAGCACTTTAGTTTGTATAGTTTTAATAGTGAGTTTAAATTTCGGATAGCTGAAATTGGTTATTATTTGTTTATTTTACGATTAACTAAGACAATAACCATTATCATTCATCATCATAATCATCAGGAAATGATGATAATTAATCTATTTACCGCCAAAGTTAACTTCAAAATATAATTAAATGTTATATAAATAAAAATGTATTTTTGTTTATTATTTACAATTCACAAACGCATCATGCATTTGGTAAATTAGTGAGTGTATTCAAATTTCACTTCTATGATATAACATAAGTTAAATATAATATAATGTTAAAATTATAATATAATAATACAAGGACAAAAGTGTATTTATAATATATAATTATTGTTATAATTATTATTTGATATAACAATATTAAGGACCAGAATGTCTTAATAATTTAATAGAATCTGACAATAGAAAGAACCTGAATGTATGTGTATGGATCAAAAGTAGCACAAGTGAGGCAACCCATATTCAACTAACATAGATCTTACCTCACTTGTGTTATTGTTGATCCATATAATACATATAATAAATAACATAACACTAATTATGCCTATATTATTATAAAGAATTAAAATGTATCAGTAATGAAATATGATAAGAATGCAATATTAAATAATAATATAAGGAATCAGAATGTTTTGTTAACACACATTCCGTTCAAAGAATGTCCTGAAACAATATATCAGATATATTGGAAACAATGACCCTCTGGCACGATAGTAACTATTTCTCATCGGGTACCATTGTCATATTTTATGTAAAAATATATCTAATTCAACCTTAACGTATCTCCTATGTGTGACAGTCAGAAATTGTAGTTCATCTTAAATGTGGTCTCCAATTATTTAGGGTACATAGTAATTAAAGAAAATGACGCGCATGATTATGAGCTAGAGCCAAAAACTACATAAAATTACATAGCAGTACCAATATCTACATACAAGTACATACAAATACTTAAAAGTACATAACCGTACTGAAAAGTACATACAAGTAATTTAAAAGCACTTAAAAGTACTTAAAAGTACATAAAAGTACTTAATGTACATGTAATTAGATACAGCTAAACGCAAGTACTCACCAAAATCTTCGAGGTAGGTTGTTTATGCGGAAGATCATTCGGAGGAAGAACCGAAGGCAAAGGTGGAGGTTGGTGTTCCCTCAGTCCAATCTGCAAGGTAGCAGAAGGATGAAGGGGAGCAGCATATTCAGAGGAAGTCAAAGAGACACTGTGCCGCAGGGAGGATAGAGTAGACACAGTGCAATCCCTACGAGAAAAGGAAGCAGTTTGGAAGCTGCTTCCCTCAGGCATCAGTGGCACCTTCTGCCCACTCTCCTCGCCCAGGAAGACCCCTCCGCCCAGGGCGTCCTCGTACCCACACGACACCTTCTGCCCACTCTCCTCGCCCAGGAAGACCCCTCCGCCCAGGGCGTCCTCGTACCCACACGACCCGAATCCTCCTCCGTCCACCAGACTGCGCATGTCCAACGTGTCTGGCGGTGGACGGCGAAACATCTTTGGCGATGAACTCTTGCATCTCCGCCGCCTTAGCCAGATGGCGGTCCACACCGCCAAAAGAACGCCCACCGCCACACTGAAGCCCACCACCACACCTACATAAGTGCGGTGGGCATCACCAGTGTGGACAGCCCACACGCCAGGGTGGGCCATGATTGGTGGGTGGGGGTGGGGGGCGGTGCGTTCCTCTGGTTCTGAGGGTTCCTTGGGATTGGGTTCTGGTGAGGCTTCGGTTGGTGATGGTGGCTCGGTTTCGGTTTCGGTTTCTTCTTCTTTGGTTTCACACTCCAGACATGGTTCTGTTGAGAGGTTAAAATTTAATCATTATTATTATTATTATAGTTTAATTAACAGTTTTATTAATATGATTGTATTACTTTTACTGTAGTTTGATTAACACTATTATTAATATAATTGTATTATTATTATTGTAGTTTAATTAAAATTATTATTAAAATAATTATGTTATTCTTAGTATTATTATAATTAATTAACAATATTATTAATATAATTATGTTATTATTAGTATTATTATAATTTAATTAACATTATTATTAATATAATTGTATTATTATTGTTATAGTTTAATTAGCATTATTATTAATATAATTACGTTATCATTAGTATTATTATAATTTAATTACCATTATTATTAATTTAACTATATTATTATTAGTATTGTTAGTATTGTTATACTTAAAATTATTATAATTAAATTAACATTATTTTTAATATAATTATATTATTATTAGTATTTTTATAGTTCAGTTATAATTTAATTAACATTATTATTAATATAATTACATTATTATTATTATTATTATTATTGTTATAATCCAGTTATAATTAGTATTATTATAATCTAATTATCATTAATATTATTTATAATTTAACTAGCATGTTTAATGTTACGATTGAGTTCAGCATTATTATTGTTACAATATAATTATTATTTATATTTTTGTAATTTATTTATTATTAACATTATATACTTAATTTTCATTGCTATAATTGTAATATTATTCAGTTTGTTATCATTATACAGCAAAACAGTTTAGGAAAATATGATTAGTAAGTACCATACAGATATATCGTAAATAACGAAGAATTGTCTCCCACCTGAAGAAAAATACACCTCTTGAAGAACCGCCTCAGAACTAACCACCTTCAAATCAAACCGGATGTACTTGGCGGCCATTCTGTCCAGCTGGATCGTGATATTCTCTGGGTGGTTTGTCGTGAAGAACACGCTAGAGGGGAGACCTTGGGTACCTGGGTCATTGTAATCTGTGGTTCGGTTCATCAAGGTCGCTAGAATCACCAACTCAATCTGAAAAGAAGAAAGTTTTACCTCAACATATTTGGTGGTTTATACAACACAAACTCTAAACATTATTTAACTAAGTGTGACTGTAGCAAGAATTTAGGTATGGTAGAGCCATCATTTGAATCTGTAAATAAGGAAATATATTATATTGAGGTCATACTAGAATATCTTTGATGTCAGAAAATACAGAATTATAAGGTAATTCAGCTAGGTTTGAGTGTAGGTTAAATGTAGGGTAATTTAGCAATGTTTGAAGTAGGTTGAATGTAGGGTAATTCAGCAAGGTTATAAATTTTAATGTAGGGTAATTCAGCAAGGTTTGAAGTTTGAATGTAGGGCAAACTTGAAAGGTTTGATTAAACTGACACTGTAATGAATATAATAATCTGTTCAAACATGTATTTAAATGCAATTTAAATGATAGTAATTACATAACAGAAATAAAATTATACCCAACTAAGAAATTATAGAAATACACAAACTAAAAGTTTATTTTGTTGGTTATTGTAAAACGTCATTAAATACATAAGCAAAAAGAGACATTGTTTTGTTTTATTTAAGAAGCTAATCGAATATTTTAAAACTGTATATTTCAAATCATTGTTTTGTTGACGTGAAATAACATTTATTGGATTATAAGTAAGGCGTACCTTACTTAATGACGTCGTAACCTGAATAGTTTAATTGGCTAGACCATGATTACGAAAAATGTTATAAAAATTGTTATACTGGTGATATTTGTGTTGTTTTCATTCCTAAGACTTCAAGTTTGGCATGAAGTCTAATTGCTCAGGTTATGTATCAAAAAGTTTAACATATTTAACAACGATAATTCTCTTCACTGTGAACATTAGCTTACAATTTAGATGGGAATGGTACAGTTGGGTAAATGTTCATTGTTCACATGATGGAGAGCTGAGAGCATTAATTGAAAACCCTTTAAAATTATACCTGCAATCTTACATTTTCATCATTAACGCTTTTATCAGTTCTTAAGCGGCTTGGTTTGTTAACTGTTTTGTGATTTATAACGAATTGTTGGAACGTATTCAATACTATTATATAGTCAACGGCCTTGGCCACGTTGAAACACCACTTCCCGTATGATCAGCGAAGTTAAGCAACGTTGGGTCTGGTTAGTACTTGGATGGGTGACCGTCTGGGAACACCAGATGCTGCTGGCGACAGCGCTCTTTGCCATTGTAGCTAATGTGCTGTATAATATTCTATAAACAAAAAAAAATTAAATATACAGCAATACCATAGCTGGTTATGACTAGATCAATTGCACAAGTACAAATAAGATGATAATATACTGTATATATATATATAATATATTATGTGGGTATTGGTACGATTGTAGTGTATATTCAGGTTTGGTTAATATATGAGTGTGTTTGCGTGCGTACGTTTGTGTGTACGTGTGCACGTGTTTACGTAAATAGAAACTAAACCCTTAATTCCTCCCCCAATCTCACCCCTCAACCCCCTCCAGATGGGACTTGCAAATGAATGTTTATTGTAAACAATAGAATCGGCAAATCATTTGTCTGGAATTTGGATTCAAATCACCTGAGATTCTGAAAACATTTCTCCTACGACTCCATTAAGCTGGAATACATTATTCCTTCCGCTTTCTGGCTTTGACATTTTTGCCTCTCTGTTTCTGGATTTTTATTCTGTTTGGCAATCTGTTTGTGGATTTTTATTCTGTTTGGCACTCTGTTTCTGGATTTTTATTCTGTTTGGCAATCTGTTTCTGTCTCTGGATTTTTATTCTGTTTGGCAATCTGTTTCTGTTTCTGGATTTTTATTCTGTTTGGCACTCTGTTTCCGGATTTTTATTCTGTTTGGCAATCTGTTTCTGGATTTGTATTCTGCTTGGCACTCTGTTTCTGGATTTTTCATTTTGTTTGGCACTTTATTTCTGTTTTCCGATTTTTCATTTTGTTTGGCACTCTTTTTCTGTTTTCCGATTTTTCATTTTGTTTGGCACTTTGTTTCTGCTTCTGGAATTTTTATTTTGTTTGGCACTCTATTTCTGTTTCTGGATTTTTCTCTGTTTTTCCATCTCTTTCTAATTTCAAACAACAACAAAACCAACTACAACACCATTATGGACACAAACCCAAAACCCACCTCACACCAAACAATAAGACAAAACAAGAAACTCATACACACACACCGTTACACACTACACGAACAACACACAACCAAACGAAATATTAAGCAGACAGACACCGGACATCAAAAATAGTGAATAAGCTCTTCAGCACAACACGCGGAGAGCACTGGTACAGCTTACACAAATAAATCTTCTCGACTACAAAAATACAAAATAGCCCTGACACTCATACCACACAAAACTGCCCGCTGTGCCAGCACATCAAACATAACACGGCACACCTCTTCAATGCCCACATGTGCAGACGGGCCTGGCCCTTGAAGCCCTCTGGATGGACCCAAGTGAGAGCCGCGGGGCTGCTTGTCCAAAAGTCGGACCTGCTGGAGGTGGGGATTAGATCCTCCGACGTGAGGGTTCCGTTCCCTGTTTCAAGGACGGTATAGTATTGGTGCTGATAAAAGTGATAACGATGCTGATGACAATGATGATGACGATAATAGTGATTATGATATGGTGTTAGTGATAATACGGTAAAGACGATGGTAAAAGTAGTGTTAGAGATGATATAATAAAGGCGATGTTAAAAGTGGTGTTAGAGATGATAAACAAACCAAAATATAATTAAAAAACTACAAAACCAACTAAAACACAAGCAATAATAATAATAATAATAATAATAAATAATAATAATAATAATAAATAATAAAATAAACAAAATAAATAATATAAATAATAATAAATAATAATAAATAATAATAAATAATAATAATAATAATAATAAACCTTAACCTTTGCTTAGCACCGAAAAACTCCACAGAATTCTGTCGAAAGGTAAACAATTTGTTGTTCAATTAATTAACTTCGAAAAGTTATTTAAGAAATAAACAACAAAAATTCAAATAATTTTGCCTCTTTAATTAAAAAGTTCTGATGAGTTCGTTGTCTCAAAAAAAGCAAGTGAGATTTGAGTCAAATGTGTCGAGGTTATTCATTTCTCTCAAATGAAACTTTATTATTGAGTCAAATGAGCTTGGGATGATTTAATTGTCTCAAAATAATCAAGTGAGATTTGAGTGAAATGTGTCGAGGTTATTCAGTTGTCTCAAATGAAACTTTATTATTGAGTCAAATGAGCTTGGGATGATTTAATTGTCTCTCAAAATAATCAAGTAAGACTTGTGTCAAATATGTCTAAGATATTCAGTTGTCTCAAATGAAACTATATTGTTGAGTCAAATGAGCTTGGAATAATGTAATTGTCTCAAAATAATCAAGTGAGCCTTGAGTCAATTATGTCTGAGTTATTCAGTTGTCTCAAATTAAATAAATTTGGAGTAATTGTTTCCAATGAGTTAAATGTTTATTGAGCTAAATAAAAGAGAACAAATCAAGTTGTATTAAATTAATCAATGAGTCCTGAGCCAAAGAAGACGAGGTAACACAATTGTCTCAAACAAGTTAAGTGCTTTTGGAGTTAAAATAACTCTATGGAAATAATTTGTTTCAAATGAATCAAAAATTGTGATGTCAAATAAAACCAAGATAATTCAATATAATATAAATTTGAGCCAAACAAGTTGAGGTAACTCAGTTGTCTCCAGCAAGGTTTAAGCCAAATACACCGATGTAGTTCGTTGTTTTAGGGTACGCAGTTAGGTGAGGATGGTTTCCAACAAGTTCTAGTAAGAAGCTATGCACAGTGACATTTGAGGGACATATGGATTATCAATAGCACAAGTGAGGTAAGCTCTATGTTATTTGAATGTGGGTTACCTCACTTGTGCTATTGTCGATCCATATGATATAAGAAAAACGTTTTTTGACGACCGGAAGTTAAAAAAATACTTTTTTGTAAATAAAAACAAATATTCCGTGATTCAACACCGCACATTGGGCAAGATCGCTCCATTATTTTTTAATTCATATTAATTTATAATTATTTTATTTTTGTACACAACTATATCTTATAAGAACATTAAAACATTATTATTATTATTATTATTAAGTTATTATTATTTATATTATTAGTAAAACTAATATCATTACATGTTCAAAGTTATTTATATGTTTTTTCTTTATTAATTTTGTCACTGAAATTTTATTTTCATGTGAAATAATTTTGTGTAAGGTGCGACAGAGTATTATATAATGTCCGCGCCTAATAAATTAATCTAATTATAATATTTTTTTTATCAAAACCCCATTTTGTTTATTCTTAATTGCATTATTTTTTGCATTCAATTTAAAACAAAAACGAAAACAACATATCAATGTATTAGCTATTTTGCTTGCAATGTCACAAACAAAAATAATTTTACTTTATAAATAACTGAGTAACAATAATTTTAATAAAATATAAATGCCTTTAGCAAATTCAACCGGCAGCAATATCACCCCGCCCTACCTTAAACTAATTTTAAAGTTTCTTTTCCATATTTCAAATTATTTAATCATGATTTTTTATTTATTTCGTCTTATGACGAATACATTTATTTTTATATGAAATCTTCATCTAAATAAAATAATATAATAATAGTAATATTTGGTGCTTTTATATAGCGGGTCTAATCGAACATAACCGATCTATTTTCGACTTCACATATCAACCTTAATATTACTACCCACATCAAGTGATGTGTACCTTTATGATAAGCAGCCGATGGCGCGTCCTCTAGGCCAGGGTAAGCTTAGCAAATGAGATTTCAAGGGAATACAGTCACATTCAAATCCTTATAGCGGACTCGAACCGGTGCCAATGATATTTGCTTATGCAGCATTAATCTCCAGGCGGCGTTCGTATCCTCTCGGCCATCATCTGAAAATAAACTTCCAAACTAATTTATTTTAAAAAAAACTTTTACAGATTTTGAATCTTTAAATATTTAAATTTATGTATTTTTATTATTTTTAAACTAGTGTGATGTTTTTAGTTGAATTGATAAAGACTTTACAATTGCTAATTTTTAGGGTTTTACCAACGTATATTTAAGAATTCACAGAAAATATTACTGTTTATTAGTATTATTATTTTCATTATTCTTATTTATTATTATTATGTTCTTATTTGTTATCATTTTCATTATTCTTAATTATTGCTATGCTTCAGATTATTTTCATAATTATGATTTTCATTCTTATTTATTATTATTAACGTTATGTTTGTTTTTGTTGTTGTTTTTAAAATAATTTTTTAACATTATTAAAACTAATATTATTTTTGTTGTCATCTTTATTGGTGTTATCTTTACTTTATCTAAATGATTTGTATTTATTATTACTATTAATTTTTTTGTTATTTTAATGATTGTTGTGTATTATTATTTTCCAAATGAATATCATTAATATTGGTATTATTATTCTATTTTTTTTAACTTTACTGTTCTTATTATGGTCTTAATTATTATTTTTTTTAATCTTTATTATTTCTAATTATTATTATTATTATTAGATTATTATTATATGTCTTTATTATAAAAATAATATCGTTACATGTTTCCAAGCCAAAATAAACTTGAAAGTTCCTTAACAAATAGATTAAAAGTTACGATAAAGAAGTCAAACATGATGAAGTGTAATTTATGCTTATTTAACAATGACAATATTAAGCAAATTGTCACTAGGCTACCAAAGAAACAAAAATACAAGGAAACCTCGGGCACAACCCCCACCCCTCTCTTACATCTTGACCCCCAAGGGGGGGATCATAGGATACCCAGTGGGTATATATGCGGTACGGGACCAATTTTCTTCACCGATCCATTGGCGTTCCTACTGTACACATCCTCAGACAGTTGCCAAGTTTCAGGTAAGAAGTCCTACGAAATCCTCTGGTTTTGTGAACTTGTGATAAAAAACATTCAGTGAAATTGTTTTTTTATGTTTTTATTTTTCTGTTTTTAACGTTTTTTGGTGGTTTATTTGAACTCTGATTATGGTTTTAGGTTTTTCTTTGATGTATTTTCATCAAATGTTTTTACTTAATTATGGGATTTAACAAACATCTTTTTTATTTTACTATATAACGTATTTATTATTTGTTTTATGTTTAAAAATAGTTTAACTATTTGTTTTATATATATATGAATAAATATATTTATATTTATATAAACATTTACACACACTTGTATATATATTTGTATATACAGTATATATCTATATATATGTTTATATATGCAATTATTTGTTTACTTATGTATTTAAATTTGCTCTTTAGTTTTATTGAATAATTCTAAATATCTTGTGTTGTATATTACCTGTCAATCCCTCAGATGTATAAACCTCAGAGCCAGGGTGTGATTTTCTATGGCTCTTTAACCCATTAACTGTTTCTTGTAACACCGGTGATACTTGAGTCTAACGGATTATTACATCTTATGAAATACCGGGGATTCAAACCAAGTTAGTTTGTTTTTAATAAATTTTTACAGCCAAATATTTGCCTGTATACTTTTATTAAAGCTTATCAATAGTGTTACATAAGATAGAATAAGCCAGTAGGCTTACGTACCATGCACCGGTGTTACAAGAAACGGTTAAAGTGTTAATACTTATTTTCGATAAGAATATATTTTACAATAGTAGTATTAATACTATCCTTCTTGTAAGATTTTAATAATAAGATTATACATTACAAAACATAAAATCATTTTAATATTTTGTTTATATTTTATAGTTTTATTTATAATGACAATGATGATAACAACTGTTATTATTATTACCATTGGTAGTATAAAAATATCAGTAATCCTATTGCTTCATTAGATACTATTAGTATATGTTAACATTATTATAATAGTAATAATACAAATAATTGTACTGTTATTATTGCCTTAATGATCATAATAATTGTACTGTTATTATTGCCTTAATGATCATAATAATTGTTTTGTTATTATTGCCTTAATGATCATAATAATTGTACTGTTATTGCCTTAATGATCATAATAATTGTACTGTTATTATTGCCTTAATGATCATAATAATTGCACTGTTATTATTGCCTTAATTATCATAATAATTGTACTGTTATTATTGCCTTAATGATTATAACAACTGTTATTATTATTACCATTGGTAGTATAAAAATATCAGTAATCCTATTGCTTCATTAGGCACTATTAGTAAATGTTAACATTATTATAATAATAATAATGCAAATAATTGTACTGTTATTATTGCCTTAATGATCATAATAATTTTACTGTTATTGCCTTAATGATAATAATAATTGTACTGTTATTGCCTTAATGATCATAATAATTGTACTATTATTGCCTTAACGATAATAATAATGATACTATTATTATTGTCTTCTATGAAAAATATTTTGATTAAACAAACAATAAAAATAAAATAATTGTTTCAAACTTTTTTATTTTAATCTAAAAAATTGTTTAATAATATTTGCGAGGCAATCGAGTTGGTTAAATTTGCACTTTTATATAAACTAATTATTTAGGGGAGAACATTTTCACTTCTTTGTTTATTTGTTTGTTTGTTTGTTTGTTTGTTTTTTTGTTTTGTTTTTCTGTCAAAACAATGACATGTCAAAAAATGGCAGTTCCCCTACACTGCAAGTACTTGATGGCAAATATTTTATTTGATCCCTTATGATTATTTACATTTTTGTTTGTTTAATTGGCATTGTTAATTTGTTTTTATGTGTTCAAACACTTTGACTCTCACTTTAACTTGCACTTTGACTAGCACTTTGACTAGCACATTGACTAGCAATTTAATTAGTTAAAGGTGAAAACACTTATTTCATTCAACTGTACTTGTTATATTTTGGTGTTGCTCTTATTCGTTTTTACTTACCATAATTTATGTTTATATTTATATTTTTATTTTTATTTTTATTTTTATTTATATTAATATTAATATTAATATTAATATTAATATTAATATTAATATTAATATTAATATTAATATTAATATTTATATTAATATTAATATTAATATTAATGTTAATATTAATAATAACATTAATATCAATATTATATTAATATTGATATTAGTATTAATATTAATATTAACATTAATATTAAAATTAATATTAACCTATCATATTGTTATTATTATTATTTTTATTATTATTGTTTTCATTATTATTGTTAATATGCTATTATTGTTAATGTTTTATTATTGTTATTATCATTATTAGTATTATTATTATGTTTACTACTATCATTGTTATTATTATTTTTGTTACTATTGTTATTAGTATTATTGTTATCATTAATATTGGTGTTGTTGCATTATTGTTATTCATGTTATTGTCGTTAATATGATATCATTGTTATTATTATTATCTTTAATATTTTGTTGTTTATATATTATTATTAATGTTAGCTTTAATAATGTTATTGATGTTGTCATTATTATCATTTTTGTTATTATCATTCTTAACAAGTTATTATTGTTAATACTTCATTATTATTATTGTTATTACTATCGTTATCTTTATTATTGGGATTGATGTTGCCATTATTGTTATTTTCATTACTGTTGTTAACATGTTATTATTGTTAATATATTATTGTTCTTAGTATTATTATTGTTATCTTTCATATCTTATTGATGTTCTTATTATTATTATTTTCATTATAATTGTCAATATATTATTCTTTTTAATATATTATTAGTATTATTGTTATCTTTCATATTGTTATTGATGTTGTCATTGCTATTATTAATTTAGTTATTATTGTTAACATATTATTCTTTTTAATATATTTATATTGTTATTATTATTGTTATTGTTATTTTTAAAACTGCTATTGATGTCGTCATTACTATTGTTTTCATTATTAGTGTTAACATATTGATGTTGTTATATTTAATATTGTTATTGAAGATGTTATTATTATTATTTTCATTATTATTGTTAACATATTATTTTTTCACTTGTTATCATTATCGTTAATATATTATTTTTGTTCTTATTGATATATTGAATATCTTTATTGATGTTGTTATTATTATTATTTTCATTTTTATTGTTAACATATTATTTTTTCACATATTGTCATTATTGTTAATATATTATTTTTGTTCTTATTGATATATTGAATATCTTTATTGATGTTGTTATTATTATTATTTTCATTATTATTATTAATATATTATTATTATTGTTAATACATTATTTTTGTTGTTATTATTGTTATTGTTATCTATAATATTGTTATTGATGTTGTCATTATTATTATTTTAATTATTGTTGTTACTATATTTTTATTTTTAATGCATTATTTTTGTCATTATTGTTATATTTAATATTATTATTGATGTTGTCATTATTATTATTATTTTCATTATCAATATCACAAATTGTTATTGCTAAATAAGGTAATTAAATCGGGGTGAAGCCCCTGCGATTTTGGGTCTTTACATTTGTACTCAAACATCTTTCTTTTAACAACAAACTAATTTGTGTCTTTACGCGCAGAGTCTTGCGCACCCGATGATATAAGAAAGGTAGAGAAATATTTTTGTTTACATGCATCTTCACCCCACATGTGGGGTGAAACCGCCACATTATTTTTTAATTGGTATTAGTTTAATTTTTTTGGCCAGAGATATATCTTAAATCTATAAACAATACTTACAAGCCTTTATTAAAACATTAAAACGCTAATTTTTATAAAAAAAAACGTTCATAACATTTTTTTTAAGAAAAATATACTGCAAGACAAAACCACCACCACTTAAAAAGTATAGATGATTTAGAACGACAATAACACAAGTGAGGCAACCTACATCCAAACAACATAGAGCTTACCTCACTTGTGCTATTGCCGATCCATTATCACACCAATATTTTCATTCATAACTTCATTATTATCTGCAGGCTTAAATTTTGCAAACATAAATAATAAACCATTTTACCCCATATTACCCTATTATTATTGTTAATACTTTATTGTTCCTAATGTTTTATTATTGTTATTATTGTTATCTTTAATATTGTTATTGATGGTGTCATTGTTTTTTTAATGTATCATCATTATGAATATATTATCATTGTTGTTATTATAGGTATTATATTGTTAATGTTATTGTTATTGTATTATTATTGTCAATATATTATAATTATGAATATATTATTATTCTGTTATATTATTTGTATTATTGTTATTATTGTTATTATATTAGCATATATTATTATTCTGCTATATTATTTTTGTTATTGTTTTTATTGTTATTATTATTGTTGTTATGAATACAATATTCATTTTATTACATTATTATTGTTATTATATTATTATTGTTATTATTATTATTATTATTCATTTTATTACATTATTATTGTTATTATGTTATTATTGTTGTTATTATTATTGTTATTATGTAATTATTGTTTTTATTATTATTGTTATTATTATTATCTGTATTATTATTATTATTATTGGTATTATTGTTATTATTACTATTGTTATTATTATTACTATTATCATTATTATTATTATTGTTATTAGTGTTGTTATTATTATTCTTACTATTATTATTATTATTATTGTTATTATTGTTATTATTATTATTGTTTTTATCACAATTTGAAATCATTCCTTATTTCTTGCCTG
>JARUHE010137872.1:0-14386 GCA_031471125.1 Archaeomysis grebnitzkii | reverse complement strand
ATTCAAGTCATTGTCTAACGCCGACGACATCGGAAACGCTACGCCTATGTAGAGCTTCGCTACGCACGCTCGACAATAAACGGGCCAATGGCTAGTGATGCACTGGGAGGTTATTCAGCACAGCTGCTCGTATGAGCCCATTAAGCAGTGGTGGAGCTACAGAGGCTAGTCAGTTTTGGGGTATGGTCTTATTAGTAGTCGTTATTTAATCACAATGAATATAACAAGTAGGATGCTCTTAACCCCTTATGCCCGTATGTGACAAATTCGTCACATAGAAAATAATGGTTTATAGCTAGATTAATTAAATTTGTGGAGTCTAGCAACCGAGTGTGACGATTATGGCACATGTTGTTTAGTTTAGGCGATATAGAACAATAAAATGTGTACAACATATACTAACTCTCATTACCACTTAATAGACACAATAAAAGTAAAAAGATGTTTTCAATTTTAAAAATTAATTCAGGGCATACGGGGTTAAAACTTGAACATGGATATAAAATGAATCAAAATTACAAACATATTTTATTAACATTTATGAATCATTGGTAATTATTTTTTGATCATATTTACAGTTATCCATAATCAAAAAATGAACTCGTGAATGTTTAACAATCTTATATAAAATATTTTCTAAGCCCGATTTGCTTATCAGCATTATAATGAAAAGAATACAATCAAATTAACCATTCAAAATGATATCTATACATTTTATTGCAAACAGGAACTAAAAATAGAATATTAAAATAACAAGCTAAAACATCTATTCCGGCTGAATCTGTCTATATATTTGAAACTGTAAGTTTTAGATAGTGCATATCTTTACTACATCTAGTCTACAAATATAAACTTATATCACTAAAACGATTAGCAATAAAACATAAGGCTTTGAAAAGAGCTTTAATTTGAAAATTTATAAATCAGTTTTTAGGGAAGCTTCTGAGTTGAGAGTTAATAAGATGAGAGATATTGTAACCATAATTGCTTCACTGTATTGTGTTCAGCACTAGTTGCATGCAAGCAAATATAGGTCACAACTTTTTCTCACTACAACTGAGAATTATATTGTAAGAATGAAGATTTTATTATAAAATTGACGAGAAATGAATTTGGTTACAACTTTTAAACACAATTTAATAAAACTCACTTCAACAGTAAAGAAGCTTTAAAATAACCAATAGTGTGAACAATATAAACTGCAATTTGGTATATACTAAAATACTGTTGTACTATAAATTCAATTATATTAAATGATCAGTTAATAAGGAATTATAAGTTAATTTAGAATTAAGTTGTATCTTACAGGGAATAAAACTAAACTTAAAAACCTATAAAAGTATAAAAAATTTAATATATTAACGAATTTATATATGTAGATTTGTATAAAACATTTAGAAGTTTATATTACACTATATAAATTGTTCACTCAATGACTGAGCACATCTAAATACCTAAATATAAACATAAATAAATAACATTTGCCATTAACGATATAAAATATACATTTTTCCAAAATACGAAATTTCCAAACTTTTCCTGCGAGACAAACAGAAATTAATCTCGTCTAGGACATTTATTTATGAAAATAGTTTCAAAAATTTTGTATAATATTTACATGGACATACTTATCTTGGAGGGATTAAAATCCCTTGGCTGATGTTTCCCATTTATACTATGAAAACTGTGGTTGGAATATTTTTATGTTATGATATGTTTTATTTAACCGAGTCATATAAACAGACTTTACAGACCTTCTAAAACGGTGTCATAAGTTGGATAAATTTCAGATGAAGGAAAAATATCCAACATGCCCTTGATGTTTCATTGTAAGGTATTGAAGAAATTAATTTGAAAGTGAAATGCAATGGATTTAAAAATAAATTAATTATTGAATAACTTTTTATCAAAAGGATTAGAAAAATATTTAATTTGTGTATGACAAAAAAAACCACTGCAAATTTTTTAAAATTTAATATTTATTTGTCAATTGAAACTGTTCAACTTTTGTTCATATTGCCTAAATTCAAATTTTGTAAAAAATACTTTTATTTCAAATGATAAACATTAACAAAATTATTTTTAGTCATGTAAGCTGGTCAATGCATTCCAATAATAATTGCATGGGCTTTTGGAAAAACAATTGATGGAAAAATCTTGTTGTTCAGTCTTGTTCGTTTTTTATCAACTTTTAAATTCAAGATTCTATTTATTGAATCTGATTTTTTGTCCCATTGCTATCGAAATTGACAGCAAACTACTCATTTTTATACTTTGTTTTTTGATCAAAATTAACCTTGAGCTTAGATTTGTTCTTGACAATTTATTCGAGATATTTTTTCCATTGGATTCTCTCTAAGAAATCATTGCAATGCAACATATTTTCTATTCCAAGATCTTGGGTGAATTGCCAAATTAATTTTGTGATGGAACATACTTTGGTGGAAGGTATTTCTGAGAAGTTCTTGACATTGGCACAACTCCACATTCTTTTCAATGAATGCAAATAAGGAAGACTGGTAAAATGTTTTAATTTTTAAATTGAATGTTGAAGTGAAATTGGCATTTATTTGGATGTTCAGTTTTGGTGCTAGGCATCATTTTTAGTTGAATTCTCCATAATCATGGCCAAAAAATTCTTCCAAGTCCATAATTCTTTCCTTCAAAAAATTAATCCAAATAGTCCCATATTCATTTGCATAATTTTACATTACTTACCGCACTGATTGTGTACATACAAACAACTTGAAGATGAAACTAAACAGTCTGGTTTTACATTACGATCTAGTCTTATTTCTAACTAAACTTAGTTTTATTGTTTATGGACACCAAACCTATAACAATTTTTAGATTTTCTAATTTTCAAACATAACTACAATCAAAAGTGAACAAAAATGTTTTGTAATAATTCAAACAACAATAAACCAACTTTTAGTTGTATAGTTAATCAACAAAAATGGACTTAAATTTAATATGATTTTACATGAATAACTTTTTTTTTTAAATAAAGTTAAATTTAAATTTAGATTTATAATCAAGTTGAAATAAAATCAAAACTTATGAAGTGAATTTTAGGGTGATGACATTAAGCTATCATGATTAATATTAAAGCTAAAATTAAAAAACTAAATGCTAAAAATAATTACAGAAAATGATACCGTTTTGTCTATTACTATAAGTCATGAAACTTTTCTATCGAGTTTGTGACGCGTAAGTGACGTGGTTCGTCTAGTGCTAGGCCTAATCTCCGTTTGGATTTTTCTAGAATGTCGTCTTTGAGAGAGCTTGTACCGTTTAGAACTACCGAATTTAGCAGCTGCTTGCACCTGTTTAAAATATTCAAAGGTCTTGGAATAAGTGATATAAAAAATTAACTTAAATGATAAACGAACTAGAATATAAATGCATGCAATTAGTAGCTTAGAACCTTAACCATTAAACTAACCTCAAATCACAAGTGTAAACATTTCATAAAAAATAATTGGAACATTAAAATATTAAATTAAAAATAAAATCGAATAAAAAATAGTGAAATCCTTGTTTGTTACATCTGTAATGTGAGGTTAGGTCTCAAACATCAACTTGATATTTAGGTATCAAGCATCAACTTGATATTTAGGTATCAAGCAATAACTTGATATTTAGGTATCAAGCATGAACTTGATATTTAGGTCTCAAACATCAACTTGATATTTAGGTCTTAAACATCAACTTGATATTTAGGTATCAAGCATCAACTTTGATATTTTCAATAACTAAACTATTCTAAAAACTAGTTTTGAAAAAGAAAAGATTATGTGAAAGCAAGAGAATCTGATGCATTGATTCCTAGTGATAATGAAAATAAACTAAAAATTTTTTTTTATGTAATTTCATTAACTTACAAGAAGTCAAACAAAATGGAGGGAAATTATATTTTAGTTAATGTGTTATTGATTTAAATTAGTACAAAAAACTATCTTTGGAAATCATTTGAATTGGTAAAAAGAGTAGTCTTTGAAATATTTTGGAATAAAACAAAATTGGATCTTGTGAAACCAATAACCAGATTAATTCTTATTGTAAAATTGTCTTTAAATAAGGTTTGCAACAGTTCTCTGAAAACTTGAATTTTACAATTACTTGACAGAATATTTGTCTTGGAGATTGTAATGATTAAATTAAACATGAATAAAATTTGACAATGTGTTTGTTATTACCAGCATAGTATAATTTTAAATCCCACAGTATTTATTATTTTAGGAAATCTTTATTGAATTGTTAAGAAAACAAGGAGTTTTAATTATATGTAAGGCAGTTGAAGTTTTATATTTCATTTCATAAAATTTCTTATATTTAGATTTCTTAAATGTCTAATTAGCTTAAACTTAAATAATTATTATCTAATGCTTTTGTTTGACCAATAATGATCTATACAATTTTACTGTTCACCCATCAATTATGCTTCATAAGATGACAATATAACTTTATTTAAATTTTCATCAATTTTATAACAACTAAATTCATTTTTTAATATGAAAAATATATTTTTATGAGCTCTAAACTTTCAATCAAAACTTGGAAATCTCTTTAGTGGGACAAAAATATGAAAAGAAATAAGTTTACTATTTAATATGATGCAAACATGAAAAGAGAAAATGAAAGTACCGCTATACTGAAGAATTCCTTTCACAATTCAAAATGGGAAATGCATGCACAGTAATGCAATATTAAACATATTTGAATACTTGTGCAATACCTGACAAACATTTCAGAATAAATTAATTTTCTTCAAATACTTCAGAAGATTGGGATCGATAATATCACAAGCAAGGTGAGCTCGATGTTATTTGAGTGTGGTGTACCTCACTTGTGCTATTGTTAATCCATTCGTTCATTTAAAATGAATTCAATTTAAACTTGAATTTCTAAGGATTTGTGGCCAAGATAGTTTTTGCAACTATTAACTGAAATAAATTCAATACTGTTTTATGAAATAACCATCAAGAAATACTTTTTTCAATTTTAAAATAGCAATCATAAAATACTAATCAAGTGAGAGATTGCATGGGTCAGTAGATAAACATTAGCCGAGGGTTTTATGATCAGGACATATTTTAATTGCGAAAATTGAAAATTCATTACATTCCAAGAAAAGTTTAAATCTGAAATGATATTAACATAAACTTTCTTATGGGAATTGGTTCGAATTTCTAACTGCAATTTAAAATGTGTAGCATTAAAGGAGTGCATATTATTTTAACAAGGCACAAGCAACTAGAAAAACATTCCATGTTATGAATGGTGTGATATGATTGGGATGAGTTTTATATATGTAAAGCACTTTTATATTGTCATGTTTCGGAATTATGCAAAATAAATGCCCATTTACTTTTGATTAATAACTTTCCTTAAAATTTAGGAAATTAGGAAAATGAAGCTTGCTAAGAAAATAATTTAATTCAGAATCAACTATAAACCTGAAGAAATAAATGCAGACAATGAAATTATTACAAAATTAAAATTACATTTTTTTTGGGTTAATATGACTCAGAAAATACTAAAAAAAATTAATAGTGATAAACTGTAATTTTTCAATAAGGTTTATACAATAATTAAAATATTTTATTTTTGTTCAAAGTTATCCAAAAACTCAGGTTTTTCAAAATAAAAAATAACTATTGACTACTTTAACCATTTTAGAGACGGTCATTAATAAAACCTTAATGTATTAAAATGTGATTCTACAATAGAAACTATTAAAAAAGGGAAAAATATTGTTTGCAAGTTTACCAATGCACATAAAAATCTTTAATTGGCACACTGAATATTTATATTCTAATATTTTCCATAAAATTTCGTGCTATGAGAATTTAAATCAATTTTATAGAATTAAGAAACTTGGAAAGCTTTCTTCTGATTAAGAAAATGTATTCGAAAATGCTTTTAAATTGAGACATTTAATGTTGTCACACAAAATAAAGACAACTTCCAAACTATAACCTACCAAGGGAAAGCTATCATTAGTGATAATAAGTCCGCAATAGCGGAGTTTCCCACAAAAGTGGAAACAATAAGAGCAAAGCTTTCAGGCAGAAGAAATTATTTAAAACCTAAAATAAGTATAATGAACCTAATTTAAGCAAAATATCATTAATGGGAAATGGCTCAATCTCAACGCAATAAGCTAATCATTGTATTGAGACTTTTAAATTTTCCACAAAGGTAGATCCAAAAAATTATTTGCCTTATGTTTTATTAACTAACTCACAATAAGAAATGATATCAAAAATAAGGCGTTGGGTTTAAAATATAATAAAAATAAAGATTTATGGATTTCTTTATCAATAAGTATATAAGTATGTAAAAATATTATCTATATAAGGATTATTAGCTTTTCTATGCAAGTATTTTACATCAACAGTTTCATTAAAGGGAAAATATAATACAAATATTTATTACAATACTCCAAAGAATAACTTTTATATTACAAAAACTTTTCCTACTGAACTGAATATGGACATAAATAAATAAGAACTTACATTTTCTTAGAATATAAATTTGTATACTGTAATGTACTTTGACATGAGAATATTCAAGGTTCAATGTCTAAAGACACTTCTAATAATTTATATATTTATATATATTTACATTTGAAAATAAACCCACAACTCATATTTAAAAAATGTCGAGTTGTGAATCAACTTATCTATATACAAATGCAACTTGATGGCCATCATTTTTGAGCACGGTTATACCGCATTGGCCAATTGTCCATATAGAGCACGGAGGATCGCTTTCTGGGAGACGCTCTCCGATCGAGTTCATTCAAAGACTCGGAAAGGAGGGGCGTCCTACACAGTTTGCTCCTCCCTAATTTCTTTGGTATATGGTCGTCAAACCCTAGAGCACTATCATTGTCATCCGATACTGGCACCGATGCTACAACTGGCTTACGCTTTTTCAGCTTCGGCCACCCAGTAAGATTCTTTCTACGCTTTTTATTGGTTCGAGCCTTAACATGAAAACTACCGGTAGAATGATCTACATTTTCGGAATCACAAGTGGAAACGGTTTCTGAACTTACCTCTGTATTTTCATCGACACTCGACAATTCATCACAAGAAGTTCTTTCTGTACATTCACATTGAGTTGAGTCGAATAAAACTTTTTCACATTCCATCGATAAAATATTTTCAGGAAACAAAAATTCACGATCGTTCATTTCGTCATTAAGAACATCGAGAGGCTCACACACTAATGGTAGAGCATTTTCACTATTTACAGTGTCTTTGGCATTGTTTTCTTTAACATCTTTTTTAGGTTTATTTGAACTTGATAGTTTACGTTTTTTTCTACCCCTTCCCCTGCCTTTTTTCACAAAAAGATCAGGGGCCAGGGAAGAAAGTTCTGGAGGATTTGGCTCCGTTGGGAGAGAAAACGGAATTTCCACATCTTGGATCGTGTGCTTGATAACATGGTCGACACAGTGGGCAATAGCAAGCAGCTCCTCGGGAGATTCAAACCGATCATTCATTGGCATCCTGAGACTGACCGAATCGGCAGGTGTGCTCGTTCCATCTGAAGATGGTTCCTCAATCTTGATTGGCAGAGGTGGAGCGACCTTTGCTATGTTAACTCTTCCGCGACCTCTTTTTTTCTTCTTCCGACCTCCCGGCAGGATGTCGGAAAACAAGGCTAAGGTAGATGCATGGCATCTAGGAGATTTCCTAACTAGGTCGGCAAGGTCAATTTTTTTTCGGGATGAGTATGACCTTTTTAGGCCGGACATGATTTCTTTGACATATTCTTTGGGCATTTCATATGGCAGCAAGAATTTTAAAGGATCATCATCATAAACAAACTCATTTATTGCAATGCCATCATCAATGAACCGTTGATAGGTTTGAAACCAACTCTCCTTGTCAGGTACACCTTCAAAAGAAAAGTAAAATTCTTCCATCAGGTCATTTGCTGGTGATTTTTGTTCTACTGGGTTATTGCTTGATGCATGTTCATTTGTAGTACCAACATCGTTTTTTACAGGGGATTTTTGTTCTGGTGGGTTATTGTTTGATGCATATTCATTTGTAGTACCGGTACCTTCTTTTGCTGGAGATTTTTTTTCTGGTGGGTTATTGCTTGATGCATATTCATTTGTAGTACCAGAATCGTTTTTTTCTGGGGATTTTGGTTCTGGTGGGTTATTGCTTGATGTATCATCGATTGCAATACAAGAATCATTTTTATCATCATTGATTGAATAATCATCCTTTGGTTCTTCTTTGATTTTAATTTGCAATGGAACTGAAACATTACCAGTTTCATTACAACTTCGGGTTATCCTTCTGGTATTGTTATTTGATCGATCGGTGTTTGTGATTTTTCCAACCTTGCTATTCACAGATGCCTTGGAAATTACACAATTGTTTTCCTTAACAACAGATTTTGATTCTTTCTTTGTGTGATGTAAAGAATCACTTATAATGTCTTTCTCAACTTTTATCTTTTTAAGAATTTCTTTAAAACTATTTTCAGATCTATCATCAGTGGAGCTTTTATCAAAAGCTGTGGATCGACGCAACCTGTCCCTAGTTTCAGTGAAGCCGTAATATTCTTTGTTGTCCCGCAAAAACCTTTCATTGTCCGACAATCTCTTTTTATTGCTTGCTGCATCATCCAGGTGTTCGTTCTTTATCGACCTCCTCCTTTTCTTGCCCTGAGACGAGATACGCGACGTGCTGGGAGAAAAACCAAAAAAAATCTCATCATCGTCTTCATTATTTATCAAGGCTGGGTCATAAATGGTCTTGCGATTTCTCCGGTCGTGTAACCTAGTTGTGATACCTTTAGTATTCTGGCATTGCAAAGAATTATTGTTTTTCCTATTATTCAACCTCACACTCTTGCTTATCTTAGACATGTCTGAATCTTCAGAATCTAAGTGGGAAAGTTCACTGTGTTCATCGTCACTATCACTATCAAAGTCTACCCTATGTTTATTTTTTTCTATTTCTTCCTTTTCTTTGTAATATTGTTCTGTCTCAGATATTAAACTCCAATCTGCAGTTATTTTTTTCACCTTTGACTTTTTACACTCAAACTTTTCTCTATCAGAAGCACTTATTTCTAACAACGAGTTGATGTCAACGGTATCGCTTCCATTGGTGTGATCAAGACCATTTGCTTTGACCATGGAAGATGCATCACATTTATCACTATTCGCTCGACTTGCTCTGCGATTTTTTACTTTGGTTCCATTCACTGGAAAGGTTTTGGAGCCGTGTTGGCCATTGCATTTGGCAGAATTGGAGGATGATTGGTACTGGAACATATCAGTCCTCCTTGGCCTCCCACGCCTGCAACTTTTGTCCACCATTTCATGGACGTTGTCCCCCAACGATACCGATTCACACGAAGTCTCAGACTCTGACCTTGTCGATCGGTTTCGTTTCTTTACTTTGGCATTTCTGCCAGGTTTATTTTTCAGTTCTACTTTGTGTGAATTACAATTTGTGTCTACAGTGTTGGACCTCTTGGCAAGACGCTTCACCTTCTTTGGATTACCAGAATCTATTTTAACTGCATTATCTTTCATCAAATGCACCATTTCTTTCCATGAAGTAGAAGTCTCTTCAGTTATAGCACAACTAGAGTCATCTATTGGGATCTTGGATGACTTTGGTGCTAATTCTATATCAGGAACACCATTTTCCGTGTGAGCTTTTTCATCTTTGCTGGGTGAAGCATCGATAAGTTTTGGAGTGGAGGTTGAATGGTTGGAATCGTCTTTGGTATTGTGAGGGGATGAAAGTGTTGATTTCAAGGGATTTTCTAAAGGAGAACTATCTGAATGGGGTGAATTAGACACAATTAAAGGGCTAACCAAAGCTTCCTTCACACTATTTTGTGATACCTTATCAAGTTCTTTTTCACTATTGTTGGTTAATAAAGTTTCAGTTTGGTTGTAACTCAAAGCAGTTTCATGTGCTTTAGAAATGGGAGATTTTGCATCAGTTTCCTTTGGAGCTTCGGAAGCACCCGTAGAAACTTCATTTTTTTCACACTTCACATTGTTTGGTAAAAGATTTTTTCTGCCCTTGGTTGATGGTCCTGAATATAAGGTCTCGCCAATCTACAAAAAAAGATCCAAATTACAAAATGCTTTGCCTAAATTTACAAATTATAAGAATTAGTCGACTTGTATGTAATATAAACAAGAATGTAAGAAAAGAAAATAAAACAATCAAAATTTAACATTATATCAATATAATGTGCCAAAAATAGTGAATTTGTATCTTATTTCTGATATATTATTTGTGGTGAAATATGTTATTTGTCCATGACTAAGCATTATAATTATTGGGATGTTACAAGAGTAGTTAATTGAGGGGCACACAGAAAAAATATTTATCTGAAAGTCATATAGTCATTTCTACTGCTAGACTTCTCTTATAATGATAATAATTTGTACAAGACCAAGCCAAAAAAATTAGTTTTACTCTTCATGCTATTCACACTATTTATAAAGGAGTGTTTTGCATTTGCAGTATTTTATGACCATTTATAAATAAGAGTTTACTGCAACTCACCTCAAAAACAATATGCTTAAAATCGGAATGATCAACAACGATGTCGTGCAGGTTCGACTCCCTTCGATCTGGATGCATAAATCTGCTGTACCTCATCTGGATCTGGAACAAATAATTTTTCAATACTTAAATCTTCAACGGAGTTCACACACTATTTATCAAATGTATACTTAATTATATATACATTTTGTACATAAATTGTAATCAGAGAAAAAACATTTCAAATGTTTCAGATGTTACATACTTCTAGTATTTATTACTCAAAAATATGTCATTGAAATACTGTATAATAAACATAGTTAAACAAATTTCCATTCTTCATTTCACAAAAAAAAATATTTCTACATAAGCAATGACAAATTGAGGAATGGTAAGTACTTAGAAAATGGATTTGCTTTCTAATGTTTTTTTAAAATTTGTAAATTAAATTGTGTCATTATAAACTATATAGTTAAAATACCTAATTATAAATTATAAAAGGAAATTTACCTAATTATAAAGAAGACCCATAGATGAGCTCGTCTAAAGCCGCGTAGTTCTCGTCATTCGTTGTGAAAGCAATATGAATGGAACTTTGTAGATGCTGCTTTAAATTGGCGTAATTAATTAAGCACAGCTCACAATAACCGGTCTCGCAATACTTCGCACGGGCCTTTTGTTGGTCCTTTTTTATCCTATGGAAAATATGGATAAAATCTTTAGGAATTATATAAAGATTGGACTTTGTATGTAGAACAGTTAAAGAATAAAAACTATAAAATCATGATTTAAGCTGCCTTTGTAATTTAAAGAGTAAACTTGTAAGTGTCTAAGGATTGGACTTTGTATGTAGAAAAGTTAAAGAAGAAAAACTAGCAAATCATGATATAAACTTCCTTTGTAATTTAGAGAGTTAACTTGTAAGATTGATTATTATAAACTTAAAACAATGCCTGATGTTGAAACCAGACATTGTTGAGCACTTTCTGATTGCAATCTAGTCCATCTTTGTATTTTGAAAGATGATTTCTGTAAATTTTTTTTAGTCACTAGATTTATGATTGAAAAGCGATTGTTCTGTTTGTTTGCTATGCCATCTGAGGTTGAAGGAGGAACAACAATATCTTCAAAGTACTTTGGTTCTAATACTAATCATTTAACATTTTTCACCTGTTCTTGTGCCCGTCTTTATGAGTCGATGACTGCTTCTCTTCTTTTATTTGCACCTGTTGAGTATTTATTTCCTTGAAAGGTGATTCCCCCACTGGACAGTGTAAGTTTAACTTAGGCCAATGGTTAAGTTCCTTGAATGAAGGTTTTGTGTCTCTAAAAATAAGGACAGTTTAAAAATTATGAACTATGATAGCTTTACAAAGTGTAAATATCTTTAAATGTAGAATTAACATTAATTGTCAACTTAGTAAAATGTTTCAATAATATAGAGCTATGTATTACTTTAAACTGATTTTTTTATAGAAACATCCATTTCATTTGAATAAAATTATGTTAAATCTCTGAGGAATGTTAGTTATAATGATTGAATTATTGGCAACTATTGGTTTTACATTTTTAAAGAGGGTATTAAAAAGTGGATAAATGTCATTTAATAATAAAAACTTTACGTTATATACTGTTTACATACACTTCCCAAAATATGAAGAAAAAAACAAGTTATATCTAATATTTCATATTAGAAATGTCAATAAAAAATTAGGCAAATACCATGTAATGAAAACATTCATCTTATAGACTTTTCATATGTCCACTTCACTTCAAATATATTGATGAATAAATATAACCTAAATGTTAAAAACATTCTTAAAAAAGTATGTTTATATCATAATTTAATGCACCTAGCTAAAAAAAGCAAAAAATAAGAACATCAATTAATGTACTGAAAAGAATTGTCAAATCTGTAAGAACCTAACAAAAATGAAGTAAACAAATACCTATGGAAAGCCTCAGTTTTGATGAACGGAAGCTTCAGTTTCTTCTCTTTATCAGAATTTGTGCCTTTAACCGAAGGAGAGTTTGTGCTTATTGGCGCCAATGCACAGCGTTCCTTCGTCTTCTCAAGCGCCTTTTTAAACCTCATTAATGAGCACACCATCACATTCCATGCACGCGCATTCTCCAGAACGTTGCTTGACCCTTTGTGGCGTACACTTGCTAGTTCTAGCAAAGCCTCTGCTCGAGTTCTCTAAAATAAAACATATGTTTATGATGAACACTTATTTAAAGATGAAAAAAATCCATAAGTAAAGTATTCAATTTTCAACAATATACATACCGAAAGGAAACTTTTGTGCATTACACATTTTTCAAACCATCAGATTTTACATTCATTAAAAATACAATTTTAGAACTAATGAACATTATAACATTGAATTGGTTAGCAAATTATAAATAAACACTTCCATGGACCTGGAAATGCTATTATTTTATGGACATGTTTGTCACAATTTATATATAATGAAAGATAAACAAGTTATTTTCTGGCAGCACACTGCAACGGACTTACTGCACGTTTCTTGCACTCTTCTTTAGGTGAATCGAAATTGTTCGGAGAGATGGATTCATTCGAGGCCAAAGGTGAGATGGGAGTGAGGGGCAGGGTAGAGCACAGAGAGGTGAGGGGTGAAGGCACTGAAGTGATCCCCACAGGCAGGGTGGTGGGTGATGTGTTGGTTGCTTCACTGCCAGACTTGGGAAGTTGCAACGAGTCAACTTGATTTGATATAACTAAATCAACGTTACAGCTTAAGAACTCCTCCACCACCTGCAAAAACATATATATGGTTTAACTTCCAAATAATTTATGACTGCATCAAAGTTCTTGATTTCAAAATAAATAGGGAGATCAATTTTTTAATAATTCTTCATATTCAAATATGGTCACAAAATATAATTTTTAAAATGAAATGCATTTTCATAGTTGATAGATATCTAGTTTTATTGACTATATAATCTATATAGAAGCTAGTTTTGAAATAATAATGAGGTTATTAGATTTTAGGTTGTTATTTTTTGATAGAAAACAATACATTAACAAAGGTAGTAAAATTTTTCAATTAGGCTGAATTGTTCCTACCAAATATATAATGTCATACAAATTATTTTTATTGATTTCAGATATTTATTGCTTAATGAATATGATATAAACTTACCCCTCCAAGTTCTTTAATATCAGATACAATGGATGCCTGATTCTTAGATCCTTTAAGATCCAGATAGAACTTCTTATCCTTGAATGGTTTGAAAGAAGTTTTAGAATGTATACCTGCCAAAAAATAGGTTTCACTTTATCACAAATTAGAATTTACTTATCGATGTTAAAAAATATTTTTTTGTAATACACAATAATAAGTTAACAAGTACGAGTAAATGCTATGCATTAAAAGCTGTTTTGTTTTTTAATACAATTCTTTATATTATTTTATTAACCCTTTTCTTTCATTATTTTATAATAAAAATATCTCTGAAACTCCCAACAAAAAAAAATTTGATTATGCATGAATTTGAAGATAAATTGGTCAAGTCAAAAAACTCCTAAAACGTCTATTATTTAAAAAAGTATAAATTTTAGGCAAACAAGTAATTCAGGCATTCTACTTTAGAATCTCCTGTTCTTTCATTTGTTTTAAATTAACTTTTCTCTAAACCCTGAAACAACTAGTAATCCACGAACCTGACAGTTCAAATGTCTCGCGATGATTCATTCAGTAACTTTAAAAAAAATTTCTCTAAAAATATCAAATCAACTAGCCATAGATGACCTGCAATCTCACGTGGCTATAATTCAATAAATGTTTATTTTATGAATTTTTTTTTCCAAA